>JAKTYF010000014.1:0-242688 GCA_030564605.1 Debaryomyces coudertii
TTAGCAGAGAAGCGATCAAAAGGTTGCGGGTTCGATCCCCGCGTCGGGTTACTTAATTTTTTTTACCTTATCCTTTTTGATAGGGTCATTTTTTTCGTATTTACAATTGTTGTATATCTTCTATAATATAAACAAGGAGCAAATGGCATCAGAAACACTACCACCATCAGATTATATGAACATTTTAAATGAGGCGACCACTACTCTAAGGGGACTCTTAAAGGAACACTTGGAGTTGAGTGAGCCTCGAGTAATGATTATATGTGGATCAGGTTTAGGTGGAATTGCTGAGACTTTGCGACCAGAACCTAAGGTTGAAGTAACTTATGATAAGATCCCGGGATTTAAAACATCAACCGTACAGGGTCATGCTGGGAAGCTTGTTTTTGGTCTAATTGGATCCAATAAAGTACCCGTGATGTGCATGGTTGGCCGTTTGCATTTTTATGAAGGTTATACTTTTCAGGAGACAACTTTCCCAATTCGCCTAGCAAAACAGTTAAGGGTGGAAACGCTTGTTGTAACTAATGCGGCTGGTGGAATTAGAGAAGGGTTTAAACCTGGTGATTTGATGATAATTAACGATCATATTAATTTCCCTGGAATGGCAGGTTATCACCCATTGAGAGGACCTAATCTCGAGGAATTTGGACCAAGATTTCAGCCATTGTCTGATGCTTATGATTTTGAATTGAGAAAGTTATTTTTCACTAAGGCGAAGAGGGAGTTAGGAATAACACGTTCTATTTATGAAGGTACGTATTTATTTGCAGCAGGTCCAACTTTTGAAACTAGGGCAGAAGTCAGAATGATTAGAAGTCTAGGGGGTGATGCGGTAGGAATGTCAACGGTACCGGAAGTTATTATTGCTCGTCATTCGAACATCAAGGTTTTAGCATTATCTTTAATCACAAATGAAGGTCTTGGCGAAGAGCCACCAAGTGCATTTGATGAAAACCCTAAAAAGTTGGATGAGGGTATGGCCAATCATGATGAAGTCTTAGAGGCGGCAAATGAAGCTTCGAAGGATGTTCAAAAGATTTTTGAAGCTACTATTAATGAGTTATAAGTTACCAGCGTAAAACCTTAATATATAAATCTATTTAATAAAGTAAAGTATATATTAATATAAAGTACAGTCTATCTACATAACGGAGGTAGCCATCTTTTTGTTAATTTCAATTATGTAGAGAATTGATAGAGAATGATAATTAAGCATCTATTCGACTTCTCCGGCCGATTCCCACTTACCTTGTAAGTTTTCTTTCCATAAGCTTACCTTATTATCACCTCCAGAAACAGCTAAAATGTTACCTGACAATGACCACGAGCATCTCCAACACACATCCGGAAACATTTCTTCAGTCAATAATTGTTTTTGCCATTTCCCGTTATTATCTTGAGACCAAATTAAAACTGTACGGTCTTGAGATGCGGTAGCAATATATGAACGAATCAAAATTGATGGAGACCAGCAAACATCACGCACCCAGTCAGTATGTCCTTCTAAAACAGCCTCTTCAATATATGCATTTTTATTTGAATCGAACTTCCAAATCTTGGCCAAGTTATCCGAGCCACAGGTCACAAACCTACGTTTATCATTGGAATTATCCTTGCTATTAGTATTATTGTTAGACAATGGCGCCCACGAGGCTGAATTAACCCCTATAGCATGAGCATCAAAGATTATATGTGATGTCGTACCATCATCGTTAAAATCAACCACAGAAACTTTACCATCCGAGGAAGTGCATAATAAGATGGCCCCCAATTCGTGAGGAGCCCAACTAACTGAATTTACACTCGCCAGGTGAGCTGTGTGCTCAGCAATAATCGACCATTGCTGAGTTTCAGGTTGCTCCTTCCAAATCAATGCTTTACCGTCATACGAGCAGGAAGCTAATATAGAACCAAACTTAGGATGTGCCCACGCAACTTGCCAGACTGGTCCTTCATGACCAATCAATGTTTCAACTAACTTGTAATTTTCAGTACCTTCAACTTCAAAAAGTTTAATTGTTTTATCTGACGAGCAAGTAGCTAACCTTTTCCCATAATAATCTAATACAGCATCGTGAATTAAATCATCATGTGCATTACCGATTGTTACCATTTTGTTATTTAGTCAATTAATTTTCTTTAACACAATTATCCACACAGGGAATAACGAAATATCGCTTTAGTACTTATATATATATAAATAATGTCTATTTATCAATAGACTGATTATAAGACGTGTTAAGAAACCTCACTATTCTAAATCTGTGGAAATTTCAAGATTTGCGTTACCCGGCTCATTGCTAAAGGTACCAAAACTAATGATCTACAGAATACGGTAATAGAATCTGTTATTTTTGGACTGTATTGCATACTTGTTGTCTATAAGAGATGGAGCGACAAGAGCAAACGATGCGGACAATCACAAGTCTTATCGAATCTATGAACTCACACATTGGTGATTCCTCAAATCATATAACCACACTTGAAGGATTAACCAAGAAATTGATACCTGATGAAACCGAACATGTGGATTTTCCAGATAAGCAAAGAACCAAAAGAGAGTTGACATTAGAAGAGGAAGAAGAATATATAATACGAGCATTGGAGCAACAGCGAATAAATCGTGTAATAGATTTGCAAAACCAAGAATATATAAATGGGAAATTGATGGAACTAATTGATCTGAACGAGGATATATTGCAAAGCGTCAGAGAATACCTCGAAATGAAAGAAGAAACAAGAAAAAGAGAAAAGAAAATTTCAGAATCTAAGATTAATCATTACATAGAGGATTTAGTTGAACCAACGATAGACGTACTCGATTCAAACTTGTTTGATTTGTACAGCAGCATACGAGGCATAGAAGAATTATTCAATGGATTTGTAGAGAGTTTACAAGATAATAATCATAAATCATCATCCGAATATCAAGACAAAGTGAATGAATTAATTAAAGTTATAAACGACGTATTTAACAAATAGCTATGTTTCTTTATTATCAACTGAGTCATTTGAAAGTGATGATTTGGGAGGATCCTTGCCGATGACAGAGTAGATTTTATTGATGTATTTTCTATTTGGATCAACTTTTATCCATGTCTGACTGATCCTATCAAAATTCATTTTACTTCTATCAAGATTGAAGGTTCGGAAAATGTAGCACACGAATTCATAAATGAAGATAATTAAGATCCTTAAGAAGCCGTCACTTTTAGATTGTGAATTGTCAGAAAAGTCTAATTCATTTGCATTCTTACCTGTTAATTCCGCAATAATAGAATTTTTCTCGTTCACATCGGCGAATGTTTGATTAAATCGATTCAGATGAATTAAACTATCAATTAATCTAGACAATTTTTTCATCCCTTGTGAGTTTAGTTTACTGTCAAATAAGTTCGAATATTCTTCGAATTCATTAATTCGCTTGCCAACGATTCTTGTTTCGTAAACTAATCTATCAATGGTCGCTGACAAATCGTCAAGATTAAAATTTAAACTTTTGGCCAAATCACCATCAAGAATCCTATTCTTATTATTAAGTGCTTGATTATGCACATGATTAAATGAAATAATTTCATGATTTAATTTATTGTATAAATTTTCGATATACTGTGTGGTTATTAAATCCGGAGATGATTCATTGTCATTTTTCTTCTCAATGTTTTCAATTTTCACTAAAGTATTCACATTTTGTAAGTAATTCAACGATAATTTATCAACAGAAATACTTGATTTTTCGGTTTTAGAACAGAAATAATCCTCCAATAATGAACAGCTCATGCTTCGATGCAAGGTGTACTGAGTACTTTCTGACTCACTTTCATGTCGTAAAAATTCCATTACGTTTAGATTCACTTCACCTTGTTGTAGGATGAACGGATACGAATTCCTTCGATTTAAATTTTTATTGAATTTTGAGAAATAATGCATATCTGATTTGGAATGTGTATTTGATTTTTCACTTCTAGTTTCGAATTGATGACAAATATCATCGGGTGTTAGTAATGAATCAAGCAATGTTGTTGAATTTTCATGTGTATTGGGGCCATTGTTGTTGTCGTCAGTCACCTGTGAGGCTAAATTATGTTTTTTCTGTGGGTTATTAGACACTAAAAGCTTCCTGTTTTGTAAACCTAGTTTCATTTTGTTCAAGCCTCGAGAATACCTTGATACATCAGTAATAGAAGATGGCGTATTAGTATAACATGGCAATGTCTGAGTATTACTAATGGCGTCTTTTAAACTGACAAACCTATAAGACTTTGAATCATTATTAGAAGTTGTCCCGTGATGACGATGATGATGATGATGATGTTTATGAGGTCCTACTTGGAGGGTTTGATGGGAAAGAGACTGGTCCGGTGGAACGGAGTGATAAGTTCCGAACCATAATCGTTGTAAAATTTTGCCAGAGAGATAATCATTCACTAAAATTTCCAAGTCCAATGTTTCAACATCCAAAGGACTTACATTGTCAGCTAGTTTTGCAATTCTATTTCTAATTCTACCACTTGATTTTGAATTCATATTTTGGAAAGTATCATCATTATCTTTACTTGGTGCGATAATATGGTCCTGAACTGTGTTTTTAACGACATTAGTAAACTTTTTGAATTCTTTACTATAGTAATTCTTGTTCTTCTTATAAGAGAAGTTAGTGTTCGTATTAGCAGGATTCATTAAATTATCAGCTTGGCTTTCATCTGTAAGCTCATAGTTAAAATTTGACTTATCCGGAATTATCTTTGCATTTGTTATTGTGAATAATTTATTCAATGTTTGTAAATCTAACTTTCTTAGTTTATCTAGTTTATATTGTCTTTGGAACTGACCTATTGAAAGCATAAAATTTTCGAACTCAAATGGGTCTTTAGGAACATCACATCCGCCGATCATTTGTAGTCTAATCTTCACACTTAATACCAAACTAATGAGAGCAGCAACAGTTCTTGAAGGCAAGATTCCATTCCTGATATTAGGTTTAAAGTTATAATGAGGCAAACCAATCAAATTCCACCACTCAGCTATACTTTCCTCGGTTTTATTACAAAGTAAACCATCGCAGTATTTAGCATCTAGGAGATCGAAGTAAAATAGGCAAATTTGGATCAAATTCACCAATTCTTTTACTGCAAACTTTATTGGAACATTCACGTTGTAGATCTTATAGACATGTCTGAATTTATCCTCGTTTGCTCCTGAAACCTTACTTGTAAACAAGGACAACGATCTTCCGCTACATTGTAACTTCTTCAAGTTAGAATTCACAATGAAATCATTCTCCATTTGCCTCAAGTCACCAGTAGGTATGGGAATCAAATTGAGGTTGGATGGCAAAGCCGCTGAATTAGTAACAAATAACAATTCCTTGGGTCCTATCTGTAGGTCACTGTCCATCTTTTTGATTTTGGCATGGTTAAGCATTAATTCGTTTAGATACTCTTGAAATCGAGCTGGATAATTCTTAACAGGCTTCTTCAACACCGTGAATTTGATCACTGTCACTTTCGATTCTATGTTACCTGAGTACGTGGAAATCATCACACCAATCTTTCGGTTTAGAACCCATTGTTCAACCAAGTAGACATCAAAGCCAGAAGAGACATTCTCTTCGACTAAATGAAATTCATTACTATTGATAAAGTCCCGTTGAAAATACTTGATGGCGTTGAAATCCGGAAAGATATACGTTATCAATTCATCAGGATTTACTACGTCTGATATATCTGCCGAAGACATGTAGCTAATGAAAACGTATATACTTTATAATATTTGTGTATCAAGAATTGGTATTTGAATATGCAGTAAGGTTTATAACGAATACCTGTTATGATCTTATATTGCAAACGACTTCAGTATACATCCGTGATAGTTTAGTGGCTAGAATTACCGTTTGTCGCATGGTAGACCGGGGTTCAATTCCCCGTCGCGGAGCTTTTTTTCCCTATTTTTTCCCAACCGCAATGGTTGCTTGAACATCGACCATTTGGGCATGACGAGGACTCACCATCTAAATTTGTGACATATTCAGGCAACATGCGATCACAGCCTTTCACTTTTCTTTTTATCAGCTGCTCGTAATAAGCATACTCCTGGCCGACGTTTAGACATTATACTTCTTCAATTTTGACTCTTAATGCTAGCATGAATAAATACAGATACAATTCTATATCATAGTCAATGCTTTTGACAGATAATTGATCTTATCTTTATTTAGAGTCCCTTGTCCATTAGTTGATAATGGAACCATTGGTTTTGTGTAACATTTACATTTCGATGAATTTATGCGACCATGATTAATATTCGCAACTACAAAAAGATAAGGAATATCCATATTTCGTAAACTATAGACACTTTGCCTGTAGCGACGTAGATAATAATAAGTTTCGTTGGCTTGCCTGTGATTCTTGTGTAAGAATATAAGAATTCTATTACTCGTAGAAGCTAAATATTTATGATGTTTCGGTTGACGGACGCACCTTTGTTATTAGGAGCACTTTTTGGAACATCGATGTTAATTGTCACCCCTACATAAAAGGTTCATTAGAGACAAGTCTTAAATTATATTCGGGTAGTATAACTCTGTAGATGGTATAAAATGAGTGAAAAGATAAAGGTACATACGATAGTATCGAACCAACTGGACGATGAATCGTCTTTGAAGGAGAACGGTGTTATTCACGAGGGGGAAAGTTTCTGGCAAAAAATGATACGTATATGCCAGGTTCAAGAGAAGGGTGATTTGACTACACTGCAGATGTTTCTTTACAATTATGACTTGAGGCCGGTGGAAGAAACGAGAAGAACATGGTCTTGGTTCAATTATGTTTTCTTTTGGGTTGCAGACTCGTTTAATATCAATACATGGCAAATTGCTGCTACAGGTGTGCAAAATGGAATGACCTGGTGGCAAACATGGATCTCCGTATGGTTGGGATATGGTTTGGCAGGAATGTTTGTGAGTATTGGTGCCAGGGTTGGGATATTTTATCATATTTCGTTTCCAGTCACGGCAAGGTCATCTTTTGGGATTTACGGTAGTTTGTGGCCTATTATCAACAGAGTCGTTATGAGTTGCGTATGGTATTCTGTTCAAGCTATGGTGGCTGGACCATGTATTGGGCTCATGTTGAGAGCAATTTTTAGTAAGGACTTAGACAAAACGTTAGGAAAACATCTTGATGGTGAATACTTAACTACATTCGAATTCCTTTCTTTTTTCTTGTTCTGGTTATTCTCGCTTCCTGCTCTTTGGTTCCCACCACACCAAATCAGACATTTGTTTACTTTCAAAGCGTATGTTGTTCCGTTTGCTGGTATTGGATTTTTGGTCTGGACGATTGTTAAGGCTAATGGCATTGGTCCGATAGTTCACCAAACGGGAACGATACAAGGATCCGAATTAGGTTGGGAATTTGTACAATCAACAATGAATTCAATTGCAAATTTTGCAACGTTGATAGTCAACGCACCTGATTTCTCTCGTTTTGCAAATAAGCCTTCTTTTGGGATGAAGTACCTAGTTTATTCAGTTTCCATTCCATTATGTTTCTCCATAACGTCATTAATTGGTATCTTGGTTAGCTCGGCTTCCACTATTATGTACAATGAGACGTATTGGTCCCCATTGGATGTTCTCGGAAAATTCTTAGATGAATATACTTCTGGTAATAGAGCTGGTGTATTCTTTATTAGCATTGCATTTGCCTTAGCGCAATTGGGTACCAATATATCAGCGAACTCATTAAGTTTTGGTACAGATGTGACGGCCATTTTACCAAGATTTTTGAATATTAGAAGAGGAGGATACTTATGTGCTGCATTGGCCCTCTGTATTTTTCCTTGGAGATTAAACTCCAGCTCCTCAAAATTCACAACTTATTTGTCAGCGTATTCAGTATTCCTTTCATCAATTGCCGGAGTGGTTGCTTGTGATTACTACTATGTCAGAAGAGGTTATATCAAATTAACTCATATGTACTCTCTTTTTGCTCCGGAAAATCCTAGTTTTGAATCCTTCTATAAGTTCAACAAAATCGGATGTAATTGGAGAGCTTATGTTGCCTATATTTGTGGTATACTACCAAATATTGTTGGATTCGTCGGCGCTACGGAAACTCATAAAGTTCCGATTGGGGCAACAAGGGTTTATGATTTGAACTTTTTTATGGGATTTATTTCGGCTGGAATGGTATATGCAATTCTATGTTATTTTTTCCCAATGAAAGGTGTTCCAGATGTTCGTCCATTCGAAAAGAGTTGGCACGAGGAGTGGCAATATGTGGAAGATTTTGAAGAAGAATTGGCTGGCCATTCTGTTCACGTAGGTGTTGAATATAATCTTGGTTACACTACCGGCAGCTCGAAACGCAAGTCTAACGACATAATTTTCTAACTATATAGTAGTCTTGTATTTTTAACAATTTTTTAATTTATATTGAATGAAGAGATTAGCTTCTATAGTAGTTTTTAGTTGCAAAATGTGGCTAATCAATCATTCCGGATCCGTCGGTTATCTGATATGTTCCAAAAATACGAGTCGATTTTTTCACTTAAGCTCGGTTAAAATTTAAACCGTTCAGGATGCGCTACGCAATAACCTATAAATTTTTTGGTGAAAATATAGGAAGAAGTAAACTTTAGCAAATAAGTGATAATTATTGCTCACGGCAGCATTCATACAGATGTGGAATACCAAAATATTAAGGAGTATACGTATTGGTCAAGTAAGATTCGTAAGCTTTAAAGTTCCTCCAAATTATGCACCTAATAAGATAAATAAAAGAATACCTTTCAAACAAGCATTAGATATTTGGTACCAGTCATTGAAGTCAAACAGATTACAGGTGTTGCAGGATGAGCTCACTGAATTAATGTTACCATCGAAATTGAACTCCCATTTAATAAAAGAGAACAAGAAAATCAAGATAGATGTAGAAGGCAATTACTTAAATGAACTTAGTTTTGAAATTAGTAATAATTCAGACAAACCTACAAAGCATGTTGTATTCGTTCATGGGTACGGTGCATCCTTGGGATGTTTTGCGAGAAATTATCAAATCATTAATAAGTTGCAAGATCAGAAATACAATTATAAAATTCACTTTTTGGATAATATTTCTTTTGGATTGTCTTCAAACCCAAAGATAAAATCATCACTTATTAATGGAAGAATTCCAACGTGTCCGCCTGTGAAGATGAATGACCCTCAACCTACTAGTAAAGAGAATTTATACCACAAATATTACAAGTTAATAGAGTCATATGAAATTGAAAAGGATGAGTTCAAAAAGTATCAGAAAAAATTCAAACCGATTTTATGTGAATTGGAAAATTATTACCTTGAAGCTCTTGAAAATTGGCGTATTGAGTCAAAAATAGATAACATCGACTACATGGTTGGACACTCATATGGTGGTTATTGGACAAGTTCGTATGCAATTAAATATCCGCAGAATTTGTCAAATTTAATATTATTATCACCAGTTGGGGTCGAGAGACATGTGCATGCAATTACAAACCCCATTGACGAAATCAAGACCCAACCTATAAAACCAAGTTTAAATCCTAACTCGTATAGGTTTTTGACAAGAATTCCATTGATTACCGGTCACCATGTAATCAACTGGTACACCGTGTTGCCCTACTTACCTAAGTTACTCAGATGGCTTGGTCCATGGGGCGTTAAAAGGTATTATAAAGAAAGATATGGCAGGCTTTTTAAGGTAAATAAAGTCACGTCCAACCTTGGTGGTGCATCAAAAGTTTTCGAACACGAAAACGACCTTATTATTGGAACTAATAAAGAATGTAATTTATTAGTGGATTATCTTTACAATTCCACTACTATTGGCTCGCGTTCTGACATTTATATCAAATATTTATTAACACCATCCACGGTCAGCAAATGGCCACTTTATGATAAATTTACTGAGTTCTTCACTAAACCACAAGATGGTGCATTCAAAATTCACTTCGTTTATGGCGAATATGATTTTATGAACTCCGAAGCAGGTGCAAAGTTAACCAAACAAATAAACCATCTAGCTAATGAGTCTGTTGCTGATTTCCATCAAATTCCACAAGGAGGCCATAATATGTATATGGACAATCCATTTGATACAAACAAGATGATTCAAAACATCATCCAAAGACAAGAAGAACTTAAAATATAGTAGTACATTTATTTATTGTTCTCCGATTATTTATTCCCTGGTGATTTATTTATCTCCAGCTATTTATTATTATCTGACTATTTACCGTCTCTACATTTCTATTGTTAGATTTCTGATATTAGTCTTATACATATAGTCATTAATTTTGATAAGCTTCTTAGCAGTAATCCACTTTTTCTTTCTGTTCGCGATATTAACAAAGCTCCAGCTATTATGATCATTAGAATTTGTTACATTGCCTTAATGGAAACGACGATTCACATGTTATTATATAAACGCTTGACATCTTAATTTTGTTGATGTAGCTATAGATCCATTTAGGATAATCGTATTGAGTAAAATAAGAGTTTACGCCACTGAAAAGAATGTTACCTCATTAGGAAGGTTGCTTGCAACATAGTAAATTATCCGTTTTGGGGAATTACTAACTAATTTTGAAGTTAAAATTAAATATGACAACAAGAGGTTCTATGATATAAAATTGAAGCAAACGAATGTAATAATTTCGAGTGTTTTAAAGATTTCCATATAGAGAATAAAATGAAGTGGTTTGTAATAATCTACGCGATAGTAATATTTTCTATTGCGAATGCTAAATCACCAAGCGGTGGGTATGCACCAGCCAAAGCCAAATGCCCAAAAGTGAATAGCTTATTGAGAGAAGCTAATTCTACTTCGAACGAAGAAAAGAGGTGGATCAAAGAGAGACAAGCGAAAACTAATGATGCATTGATTAATTACTTGAACCAAGTTAATTTAACAGACTTCGATGCCGAAAAGTTTCTTGGAAAAAATTCATCGTCCAGTATTAATATTGGATTGGCATTTTCAGGCGGAGGATACAGGGCAATGTTGGTCGGGGCTGGTCAATTAGCAGCATTGGATAATAGAACAGAAGATGCAGACACCAAAGGGTTAGGTGGTATACTTCAGAGTTCGACATATATCAGTGCCTTATCCGGTGGAGGGTGGTTAGTTGGGTCGTTGGCATTTCAGGATTGGCCTTCTGTTAGTGATATAGTATTGCAAAACCCTAATGATCTCTGGAATTTAACATACTCGAGGCAATTGGCGAACCAGACTCGTATATTAGGGTTAGGACTTCCCTTATTAACAGCAAATTTAACTGAGGCATTGTCGCATTTAAATAACTGGAGCGAAGGGGATGGTTTAGGAATCGGCGAAGATATGGATGCCAAAAACAATGCAGGATTTAATACTACCTTAACTGATGCTTGGGGAAGAGCATTGTCTTACCAATTATTTACTGAAGGTAAAGATCGTTATGGGGCACCAATGACATTCTCTGATATCAGAAATAAAAAGAGCTTTGCCAAACATGATATGCCATTTCCAATTTTGAATGCCCTTGCAAGACAACCAGATTCCATTATATATGATGAGAATTCTACCATCATTGAATTCAACCCATATGAAATGGGTTCTTTTGATGCGTCAATTAATTCGTTTACTGACATTAAGTACCTTGGTACCAAAGTGAACAATGGTGTTCCTGTAAACGGTACATGTATTGAGGGATTTGATAACGCTGCTTTTATTATAGGTACTTCATCTTCTTTATTTAACCAATTTTTGAATACCTTAGTTTGTGACGATTGCACGACGTTGAATTTTCTTTTAAAACCCCTTGTCAAGCGGATTTTGACCAAGTTATCTAGATCATACGAAGATGTTGCACTTTACAAACCAAACCCATTTTATCGCTCTGAATATGCTACACCGAATAAGCTTATTAAAAATGAATCACTTTACTTAATCGATGGTGGGTTAGGCGGTCAGACCATTCCACTCGCTACTTTAATGTCAAAAGAAAGAGCTATGGATGCGGTCTTTGCATTTGACAATGATGCATGGTCAAACGGATCGTCATTGGTAGCCACATATACAAGACAGTTTTCCGAGCCTGGTAAATCCCAGCTTTGCCCTTACGTTCCTGACGAACAGAACTTTTTGTATCAGAATTTGACAGCCAAGCCAACATTCTTTGGCTGCGATGCTTCAAACTTGACAGCTTTACAAAAAGATGGAGTCATCCCTCCAGTGGTCATTTATATTGCCAACAGACCTTTCGAGTATATGTCTAACACATCGACCTTTAAGTTAACATATACAGACGAAGAAAAGAAAGACATGGTTCAGAATGGATTCGATACTACAACCCGAGCAAATATGACTCTTGATGAAAATTGGGCCGCCTGTGTAGGTTGTGCAGTTATAAGACGTGAACAAGAAAGAAGAGGTATAGAACAGTCCGACCAATGTAAGAAATGTTTTAAAAACTACTGTTGGAATGGTGAAAGAGTAATGTTTGACCGTACTTACTATACTCCTGTGAATTTCACAATGTCAGGTAAAACTAACGCGAGTATGGACGTTGATACTCTTCGTGATCAAGACAAATTAGCGGGAATATCATCAATATTCAAGAAGAGAGACTTGGGAGAACCTCTTATACATCTTTCATCTCCAGATGTCGATTATGACATTGAGAAAACTGTACCAATAAATCCTCAGGTATCGTTTTAATCAGATATTTTTTGCTATGTACTATGTGACATTCAGTGCATATTATCATATCATTAAATGTGACTGATTTTACTTCTTGCTACCATACTTACTCTATATATAAACCTCACTATACTAATAGCTGCAAATTCAAGGATAGCCAATTATATGGTTATAATATAAGCAGAGTCATCCAGATTACATAATCTGGACATGAACACAAAACCTTTCTTAAGAATCACGGACCCGAATTAATCGTATTATTAATATATAAGTATAAATTAATTGGCTATTTCATATTTATTTAGAAATAAAGATATATTACTAAGTTAGTTTGATTACTTTAAATGTTCAGAGTAAAGACTTTTACGATTCCAAGTTTGTTTTCAAGGAGGTTTTTGTCGTTTAAGACATTAGAGACCCCAAATCCGAATGCGTTGAAATTCGTTTCTCCAGAATGTCAGATTTTGCCAATACCAAGTAAAACGTTCGAGTTTACGTCCACTTTACAAGCAATTCACTCACCATTGGCTTTGCAGCTTTTTAAGTTAAATGGAGTTAGGTCTGTGATGTTGGGTGATGATTTTTTAACGGTCAATAAGCAGGATCATGTGAATTGGGCACATTTGAGACCAGAAGTTGTTGACTTGCTTGATGTATTCTTGACTTCGAAGAAGGATCCAGTGATCACAAAGGAGCTAGTGGAAGAAAGTGAAAAAGAAATGGAGAATAGTGAAGATGATCTGGAGGATGTTTCGATGATCAAGGAATTAATCGAAACTAGAATAAGGCCTGCGATCCAAGATGATGGTGGGGACATCGAATATAAGGGGTTTGACGAAGAAACAGGAAAAGTATTTTTGAAGTTGCAGGGTGCTTGTAAGTCGTGCTCATCAAGTGAAGATACGTTAAAGAATGGTATTGAACAAATGATGATGCATTACATTGACGGTGTTCAGGAAGTGATACAAATTCTTGACCCGGAAGAAGAAATCGCACTTAAGGAATTCGATAGATTAGAAGAAAGAATAAAGCAAAAGGGCCAAGATTCTCCACCTCCATCGTTATAAGTATGTAATACTTCTTAATTAGCATGATTCATTACTTTAAAGTATATATCCATTGGTACGTTTTATTTATAAATCTATACGTCGAGAATTTTTAATACCTTGTAGAATTTCGTTCTTGACATTGACTATACTACGCTCGTCATAGTATCGTGAGTTTAATTCTTTAAGTAAACCTTCAATACAGTCTTTTCCTACACATACCCTAACATTTTCATACAATTCTTGCAACCAAGACTTAGTGAACATTTCCCATTGTTTGGATACATGGTTAAATCCCACAACCCAACCTAATAACGCAATTGCAATTGCACTACTGGATGTGAATTCGAAGTATTGATATGATAAAAACGACAAAACTGAAAGCGGTAATTGGTAGTATATAAATGCAAGACCTATACTGGAATAAACTACTGGTTGTATTTCAGTCATTAGTCTTTCATTTATGAGATCATTTTTCATCTTTAATAATGGATTCCCAATTTCAGTATTATTTTGGTATTGAACGTACTTGTGTTGTTGCATTTGGGATACAAGTTTCCCTCTTAGATAGTTATATCTTTCAATACTTGAATTCATAAAATTTTCGTTGAAGAAATCCTTAAGATCATATTCCACATTGTCATTTTTCAAGTACAACTTCCACCATTTCAATCTCTTTTTGAAAAATTCACTAGTCTTAGGTTTAAATTTATACTGCAATTCCGAATGAACTGAATCACTGAACTGGGGAATGACATTTGATTTAATCGAAAAGTATACTTCAGTTAATTCATCAGGCTTAGTATCATACTTTGTGACATTAGTACTGATATTGCTCAATAACCACAGGGATAAACTGGTTGTTTGCAGATATTGCCCTATGTACTTCAATAAGTCATATATATTGCTATTAATTAATGATTCAAAGTATTGAGTAGAGACTTTAGTGTCAAATTTGAGAAATTGACATATTCCTTCGTAGCTTAGTTGTGAGTTAATCTTTATTATATGCTGGTCATTTTTGGATGATTCATTAATTGAAATAGGTGTAGACTCTGTCGAGCTAGGTGAGTACTCGGTATTATCAACCACCGTCAACAATATATGATTTTGAACTGCCTTGGAGTATTCCTGAATAGTGCTTGTCAAATTTCTCGTGACATTGATATAAAAGTGACAAAGCTTAGGATTGTCGACTAATATTGACTTATCATTAATTTCCCATATTTCAATGTCATTTGGTACTTCTTGAGCCGATGACGTCATGTAGGATGGTCTAAAAGTAGAGTTTAAAATAGGCGATGGTATCTGGAATATTTGTTTAGAACTTAAGTTCTGTAATGGAACCGAGCTTTCAAATACACACTTGAATTCATTATTGTCGTAACGGGATCTTTCAACAATTTTCTTAAACCAACTTTCATTACCTGAAGCTAAAGGGTCTGAAAGTATAGTTTCAATTATTTTGGATTCTTTCGCTACTACATTATCGTCATATAAAATACCAATCTTGATTACTTGTTGTTTTTTCACCTGGTTTAATCCTATGAAAGTATCAATCTGAGAATTTGTTATTATATCTTTTGGGAACAATCTTTGATATTTGCTTAAATATGTCTCCACAACATTAGATTCTTTCAAATCTTCATTAACTATATTTTGAGTCAATGCTTTTTCTTTTTCTTGTGACGCTTCATTGACTGGTGTGATTGCAATGGTAGAGTTTAAGCGACTACTACTGACAAGCTTCGCAAAACCAACGGCCTGTCTTCTCGACTCCATATTACGCATTCCCCAATGTAAGAGCGCCAGCAGGCTCCGTTTTGAGATCATTCTCATTGTCCTATCGATATAACGTCAATGTAATCAGTAATTCATTGGTTAACATTAATTTTCAATCCCATAGCGGATCCAGCATACACGTGACTCCAATACTACCTAGAGGTCTCCTTATGATTCTTATAAACTTGTAGCAGAAATGACGAATCTACTTCAATGTAATACTTATGTGCGAGAGATGTATTGAAAACCCCCTTAATTTTGATTCGAGTAATATTTATCTACGGCTTGTTGTTACATTTGTGGATGTAAACATGTGCACATATTGAAACCCAGAAAAACCTAATAAGCTTGTTGTGCTTATTAGATCACAGTTTAACGCAATCAAAGAAAGCGGCCGACAACTTGTTGAATTTACTTATGCTTAGTGTATTAGCACATTGACATTGGTGAAGCCTATGTTTCTCTAACGAGCTGCGAAAACTTTTATGTGGAGAATACTATACTAATTATTAGTTTTGATTAATACTAATCCAGTTTACAGGCATGAGTCAATTGAATGGCACAATGAATTGTGATACATAGTCTGAAGTAGTCACTTTGAGCATTATTTAGCGTAACTTTCTAATCGTAGAGTGGCTGTAGTTTGTTAATCATGAAATGACCTACATATAAGTGTACAAATTGTGGAAAAATGGTAGTTGGATTTGATTAAATCTATTCTATTAACAATAACTTCTTTCTATTTACAATTACGTGAACTTACTGATACCACACAAAGTACATAGATTATAAGAGGTCAGAAATTAGTTTTTCTTAAAAAAATGATTGGCAATGACATTATGCAAATGAAAGTTCTGAGGAGCTGTCAAATACTAAAGAAATATGCATCGTTCATTGGACCTGGTATCATGGTGTCTGTTGCCTACATGGATCCGGGAAACTATTCCACAGCCGTGTCATCTGGTGCAATGTATGAGTATAAATTGTTGTTCATAATATTTATGGCTAACTTGTTTGCCGTAGTATTACAATGTTTGTGTGTGAAGTTAGGCACAGTAACAGGACTAGATTTAGCAGAAATGTGTCGCTTGAACTTACCCTATACATTGAACTTGTCGCTATATATGTGTGCAGAATTGGCCATTATCGCAACGGACTTGGCAGAAGTTGTGGGTACGGCCATAGCATTGGAAATATTGTTCAACATTCCCTTAGTATATGGGGTATTAATCACCGTGATAGATGTTTTAATTGTATTAATGGCATATCATAAAGATGGCTCTATGAGACAGACTAGAATTTTTGAAATCATGGTTACGATTTTAGTGTTGGCGACGTGTATGTGTTTTATATTAGAATTATTTAAATGTGATTTCGAAGATGGTGCAATTGGCTCTATCGTGAAGGGGTTTTTACCCATAAATAGGGAAATATTTAAAGAACAGAATGCTGTTTTCTTGAGTTGTGGAATTGTTGGAAGTACAGTTATGCCTCATTCATTGTTCCTAGGCTCAGCATTAGTTCAGTCTAGACTTAAAGAATACGATATTAAAAATGGTATTCGCATTGAAGAAGATGATGAGGAGGAAGTAGAAGAAAATGGTGAATTAATAGATGACCACCTTGTACTTCATGCAACAACAAATAAATTTCGCAGTATCTCTGATGGTTCTAGTTTAGTTGGCAAATATAGACCATCATATCGTGCTATTCAATATTGCTTAAAATATTCTTATATAGAATTGGTATCATCGCTTTTTTTAATTGCAGTTTTCGTGAATTCTGCTATATTGATTGTTGCAGGTAGTACATTGCATGGAAAGCCTGATGCAGAGGATGCAGATTTGTTATCCATCTATGAAATGTTGTCATATTACATATCTCCTGCCGCTGGTTTGATATTTGCTTTATCCATGTTATTTGCTGGTCAAAGTGCAGGTATAGTGTGTACAATGGCTGGTCAAATTGTTTCTGAAGGTTTTATCAATTGGACTATTAAACCGTGGGTCAGACGTATAATAACAAGAATTCTAGCTATAATCCCGGTTTTGGTTGTTATTATTATACTAGGACGTGAAGGTGTCTCTAAAATAATGAATTCATCTCAAGTAGTATTGAGCTTTATTCTCCCCGTAGTGAGTGCACCTCTAATCTGGTTTACTTGTAAAAAGGAGTTTATGATTGTTTACGATACGACTGATCCAAACCATGCGAATAACGAAAATACAATATTATTGAATAATGATGAATCGGATACACAAACCGTACATGTTAGAAAAATAACTTTTGAAAATGGGCATTTCATGACTATTGGTGCAGTTTTGACGTGGTTGATCATAAGTTTTTTGAATATTTATTTGATCTATGCATTTGCTAACGGAGCTGATATATAAGCTCATTCTAAATTCATGTATATTTATTAGCTAAACAATTTATTTTAATTTTCAGATCATGATTGATAGATGAAATAAATATAAAATTTAGTGTTTGTTCTTCTTTTTGTAGGGTCCTCTAATGCTTGGCAACCTTGTCGATTTACCGGTAGACCCAACTCCTTTGGACAGCGGAAGTCCTGGTAAAGTGCCACCATATTCAGTCATTAACACAGGTAATCTCTTGCTGAAACTGAGAGAAAGTTTTCCAGTATTAACTTTATTCAACTCAATAGATAATGTTATTAACTTAACAATTTTATTGTATAATTTCATTTCGTTCTTAGATGGTGCCAACAAATTATTCGGATTACTACGCAAATATCTTTCTTGACGTAGTCTATTTAATTTTAATAAATTAGTTGAGATAAGTTTCTGTAAATCACGAGGTGACTTGGTTATGGTTTCCTTTTCTTTCTTTATGGCTTCGAATTCTTCAATTTTTGAAGGATCCCATTGAACCAAATTAGCAACATTGATTTCCTTGCGTTGCAGCAAATTGTTTTCAGCATCATGAGATTCTTTAATTTCGATATCAACCTCATCCTCAGTTGACGTCGCAGGCATATCTTCAACTTCTTTTTCGTCTGTTTTGATAGCAGGAGCTATATCATCATTCATATCAATATCGCTATTAATGTTTTCAAGATATTTCTTCCTTATGTCATTTATTTGTTGGAAACCAAGGTGATTTAGCCAAATATTTCCCTTCAATTCAGTCGAAACAACAGCAACTTTCAGGTCAATTGTTGGAGCAAAAGACATTACTGAGTCATCGTTCCTGTTCACTAGGCGTAGATCATCTTCACGTTGATTCTTCAACAAACTTGATGCTACTTGTGGCTTCAACGTTTTATTTTTATATGTGAGCCATGTTGGGACATGTATAGTATACCAATTTGGATGGAAGAAATTAGATAATATTTCCGTTGGTTGAGTTGTTGGAGGTGGAATCTTGGATATTGAAGGTGACAATGATTCCAAAGTCGTGTTGTTGCGAGCAGCATTTCGATTTAGTGGAATAACCTTTGAAAGAAGGAATGGATCAGGTACAATAGTCGAACGTGGGTCTAAGGTTGATTTTCCAGTTAGAGATGAAAACAATGGCTGTTTTGTCCTTTGTGGTGGTTGCAATGGCTGTGGATATGGACTGTGATACGCATTTGCAAAGGGTGGTATAGGTGTGGGAGGTTCCTCTGATTTATAAATAAATGTGACTACTTCACCGTTTGTTAAGTTATAACTGATTGAAATCTTATTAAAATCTTCATTCAATTGTGTTTCAAGTTCTGAAGGTTGCAGTACGTTTTTGTTGTCATTTGCTGTGTGAAAAAGTGCAATATTTAGCCTACTGGTTTCTCTCAAGAGTAATTCTGTGGTGAACTTGAAAAAGAAATCGATACTCCTGTACTTGGAAGATCCAACTCTATGTTTCTGAATTCTAGATGACGCTGCAGCTCTAATGTCATGGTGTACTTGATAGAAAGTGGTATATTCGTTATTCTTATACTTTTCCAATATGCTTGTTGTCTTGGTTGAGGTATTTTCCTTCATATATTCCATATAAGACGAAACAATTTTGTTGGCATCTTGTTCGTGAAACTCGACTGGAAGTGTAGATTCAGTCAATATTTGCGTCTCATGATCTGCTTTTTGGAACACTATGAAAATATCATCAAGAAGTTTCTTGAACGAATCTAAATAAATTTGTTAGTTAAAAGTTTGAATTCCTTTTAATTTTTTTATTGACAATTAAATATTTCACATACTTGTATGTTCCTCACTCATATTATAATCCTTCATAAAGATATATGACTTGGTATACCTTTTGTTGTATGTCTTGTAGACAAGTTCCAACGACTGTTTGTTAGTTCAATTTTTTCAATCGCGCTAAAGGGAGAATTGAGCATTACACGTATTTCAACTTATACTAATTATTGCAATTGTATGGATTAGACGTGCAAGTAGATATGGAAGTAGAAAAACGAAAAGTTAACAGCATTAGACAAGCTGAGAGGACCTATTGATGCTTAGGTTACATGTTTAATTAGTAAAATTATAGAGCTTACATTGGTAGCATATAAATCGGACTCTTCAATCCAATGTATTGGTTAGACAGTCTTCCCATTACATAGAGTAAGCTAGCTTTTGGGATTAAGGTCTAACCATTTTACAAGTCGTCTTCATCGTATATTTGTGGGTCACTTATTCTTTTACTACGAACTCTTCGCTTAGTATTAAATTGATTGTTTTTTTCAAAACGCAACATATAAAGCTATTTTAAAACAAAAATTTTATGTATTAAGTTTAATCCTCTATAGATTCTTCAACGTCTAAGTACGTTTCATTCATTATGCCTGCATTCATCAAAATATCATCCCAGTTACTGTTATAAATTACTACAGTTTCGCTCAAACCAATCAAAATCATCCCACTGCCAAGTCCTAACCACAATCCAAGTAACTTCAAATCTTCAACTCTGCTTAGAATAATAGCCAAGGGTATTGCGAATGCATAGTATACAAAAAAGTTGATTATTCCCCCGATTTTTTGCAGACCCTGGGCTCTCAAGACACCGTTTGCAACTGCTGCAATTCCATCAAAGATTTCGAGAACTGCAACTAGTGGATTAAATAACTCAACTATCAATTCAGTCACCCCTTCGTCCTTCGTAAATAACTTAGCAATTTGTCTCTTAAAAGTAAATAATATTACGAAGTTTATTGTTCCCGCGCATACAGCCAATACTAAACTACTTTTTGTTGCCATCTTCGCCGACAGCTTGTTTTGACCACCAATAAAATTTGCAATACGTGTAGACGCTGCAATACTTATAGCAAATGGTACCATATATGATAAGGATGCGATACTCAGGACAGCACTTTGAGCTGCTAATTCGGTTGTACCAAAATAGGATGCAAACAATGTCATGATTTCGTATGCCATGTATTCAGATTCAATCATGACGATTCCTGGAATTGCCAATTGTGATAGCCGGCCCCATTGCTGAAATATTTCTTTTAAAGGGGCAATTCCAAACCAGCATTTATCACCGTCGACAAACATAACATACAACACTAATAATAAATCAATGAACCAAAAGTTGATGACAGTTGCAATTGGCGCACCAATGAATCCCAAACCAAAGTTCTTGTTCCATACAAGGAATGTAGATAATAGAACATTAATCGGAAGGCTTATGCATAAAATTCCTGTTCCAGCTTCAAAAATTCCCTGAGCTTGTAAAAATCGTTTACTGTTTTCAAATATAATATATGCTGGAGCCCCCAATATTAAGATTCTTAAAAATGAGCTAGTCAAACGTAAAACCTCTTCACTACCAATGATATATCTCAAAATACTAGCTGAATACCACCATAAGAATGCACATGGAATGTACACAGCAAATGAAAACATGATACATCTCTGTACATGTATGCCCACAAGTTCATAATTCCCAGCTCCGTATGCCTGAGGACACAATGTATCTAAGGCTGTTGCTATACCTTCAAAAATTGCGAAGGTGATAGTAGATGACATTGTAGCTAATGATACTGCTGCTAATTCGTTCTTGCCTATATGACCCACTACCAATAAGCACACTATTGAGAAGAAATGTTCCAAGAGAAAAGTGATTATTAAAGGAAACGCATATCGTACTAGCATCTTGAACTCAATAACGAATGTAGTTTCCAAATTAGCAAAGTCTTCTAACTGGTTATACGATAATTTTCCAGTGGATTTTGAACTGTCAGACGATGAGTTCATCAGACCTCTAGATCTTCTACTACCACCACTCCGTCTATCTTCGTCGTAATCATCGTCTTCAGAATTTGTGGCTGAGTATCGTCTTTGGTGTTCTTCTAACAACCAACTATGAAATGATTCTTGATCTTCATTTGGAGATTTCAATGTTGACGGCAATGATCTCGATGTGCTCACACTCGTTACATCGCTAATATCACTGTCTTGCCGTGTAAGCACAGAACCAGTTTCATCCAATGATAAGAACGACCTTTGATCATCTCCCCCACCATAACTAAACAATGGACGATTTGTTGAAGGTGGTATAAATAGCCTTCTCCTTCTCCCACCTACTGGTAAACCGAGCCCACCATTTGGATTAGCTAACCTATTTATTGTTCGAAATAACACCATTATGTAATGCAATAAATCAAAATGTTAAACTATGTCAAGAAATAAAAAACTGTGACCAATCTAATCGTTTCTTAACAGTATATCGAATTTTTTTAAACATCTAGTTTTATATTATGATAACCGAAAGGCCAAGACAAGACGAGCTGAAAAAAAAATTCACAAAAAAACTAAAAACTATATAAACTAAATTACAACAGGAAGAATTGACACGATGCTTGCATTTATAGACTATTTAAACATGATGATGTAAATGACTTAAAAAGAACAAATAAAAGAATACAAACGACAAATAATCAAATTGCCATCCACGCAGACCCACCTAATACAGTACTCAATACTACCACGGTTAATACACCTGCACCGGCTTTGTCTTTTGTACTAATATTGAGGACATTTTTGTTAACATTATCTTCTGTATTAGTGCCTGCTGTAGGATCACTCTTTGAGCTACCTCCATTATCCTTCGTATAAACTGGAAAGTTTCTAACTATAGTAGAAAGCATTACTTCCAAAGCACACATTTGTTCGCCTAAACCATATTTATTATCCCATCCAGATTTGGTCCAATCTAAACCACATGTAATATGATCGTCACTACCAGAACATGACTGCGCCGCAGCTTCGGCACTCTTATCAAGTTTGTCTTCAAGCAACGAGACAGTTTCCGGCGCCAAAACAGTAGTTATACCGAGACAACGAGAAAATAAGGATTTAAAGGATCTTTGATCGTTGTTACAGTGGCCACCGGGTGTACAATGAGTTTCGTACATAATATTATCTTTGAAAAAATAATCAGCAGCTTCGACAATTTCTTTAGTTCTGCTCAACCAAACGTCTTCCTCTGTGTAGTTGTACATATATGCACATCCGGCTATAAATATACCATATGTATAAGACCATTTTGAATCCGTCACATCAGTACAGTTATCTGTAATCTTTGCACCATCATGAATTACTAATTCGCCGTCCTTGGTTGTCATAAATCCAACATCTTCCATCCAATCCCAAACTTTTTCAGCCACTTTCGCATAGGTCTCATTTTTTGTAAACCTAGCTAAACGGGCAGCAATATTGAAAAGACATCCATTCGCAATGGAATTCTTGTAATCGTAACCCGAATTCCACGTAAATATTTGCCATCTTAAGCCACCACCGCAATGTTGAGTATCCCATCTTGCATCCATTGTATTAAAAATAGCCTGTGTCATCGATAACCAACTGTGCTTTTCTGGATCAGTGAAATTTCTTTCTACTGCTTCCATTACCGCCAATCCCCATATACCTTGATCATCATTACCTTCTACCATCGACTGATTACTTGGAATGTAATTATATGAGTCACCTGCTTGATGGTACATACCCTCGTAGATCAAACTTTTTAATGTTTCGTTATCATTTTCGCAAAATGTGTAATAATCTAACAATCCCCCGAATGCTTCACCAGCATTCCACCAATAATTTGGTGGAGCAAATTCACCTAATGTGCCACCATATTTTGTACCTTCGTAATAGTCTAATTCCCCTTTAACGACGTCCTTTGCTGCTGCACAAACTGAATCTATGTCTCCCGCCGTTAAATCAAGTGCACTCGCGATAGAAATCGAGAATATGAATACACTGATTATTCTGCTTTGGAGTATATGCTTCATATTCGCTTTCGTTGATATAATGATTGTATTTTATGCCCACTTCTAAATATAGTTCGAGTCCCTAATCCTTGTATCGAGTAATAGAAATAAAAAAACTATTGCTTAACCTACTTGTATTTAAAGCACTCACCAATTTAAACTATTTTATTACCACCTTAACTTTTGAGCTTGTATAATATCTGTAATTTTAACAGATCTATTATTTATCGTCAAATATAGACATCGTAGAGGATCAACATTAAACAATGCCTCGATTTTAAGTCGACAGGTTATGAAGTTATATACAGTACGAAATATAATCTTAAAATACCAAAGAATGCAAAAAAAATTGAATAGATAGTATTTATGGTATATACCACGACTAAAGAAGTCGGACGGTCATTAAATGAAACATTTAGAAACAATAATTATACTTATTTCTGTAACTGATGACATTTCAGTTGTTCAAACCAAATATGGTTAGTAATTGGTTCAAGTTCCTAAGTACTACTCTGTTGTTGGCAATGATCTTTAATTCAGAGCTATCCATACCTTCGTCGGATGGTTCTGAGAAGCATTCTGCATACGCAGGTCTCCCTAGAGGATTGGAACTCTTAAGGAATTGACTAGTGTTTTCTCTATCTAATAAAATTGCATTCCAGCCAGACCTGACTGGTCCGAGAAAATCCTTATCTTGACTGTCACCGATATGCCAGCAATTTTCCAAGTAGGCCAGTTTGTCAACTTCTTTCGGAGATTCCATAGTAGATTCCAAGAATTGCAGGTATACCGTGTCAAAAAATTTCTTGTCGGGCTTCGAAGCATCTAGGTCATACGAGAGATATATATGATCTGTAGAAAAGAAATCCATGAGGCCCAAATTCTTTAATATATCCACTACACGTATATCAGAGTTGCTGGATACTATGAGCTTGATATCGTTTTGCTTTAATTTTGTCAATGTCGGGATAACGTCATCATAAACCATATAAGCCTCACGGCCCGTGAAATAAGATAAAAGTCTTTTACATAATTGGGTTGACCTTTCATCTTTTGTATAGTGTGGCAAATCAAACAACTTCACGATTATCTCCAGCCACCATGCATCACAATTACTAATTTCTGATGATCCTTTTCCATAATTGGGGTACTTTTTATATATCTCCGAATAGATTTTTGGAAATTCGTCCTCTATTGATTGAAGCGATTTATCTATTCCAAATTCTTCTAGCGCAACTGTATGGTATTGATGTGATATTGGTGCCTTTGGTGTATACAATGTGCCGAATACATCGAACGAAATGAAATGAGGTTTTGAAAATTCCTTATTGGAATCTCTTACTTTTTTTTGGTGATCGTGAAAAGGGTTTGATAAAAGTGGATCACTCTTATAACTCACGGATCTCTTGTGAGCCATTATTGACCTTGAGAGTTTGATTGATTTATGTCTTAATGAAATCATGCTATCTATCGAGGTTTAGCAGTTGATAGTTGGAGCACTGCAAAAAGGTATATCTTAGATCGATTGAGTCACGAAAGGAACCGCATTTGATATCAATAAATTTGTAGCATTCTCGCAATACCACTGTTCACCGCAACTGTTCACCGCTTAGTATAGTGAACACGAAATAAAAAAGTAATAATGAGCCAAATATTATATAACTAAAGTAGCTACATCATAGGTGACTCTTCTGTCAGTTGTCGATTGAGTTCTTTTGTTTCTTATTTTATTTATATTCATCTTAAGGTTTATACGTATAATTTCATAGCTTACAAAGGAAAAGCACAGTTGTAATAAATATACTTCTATTTACGTTATAAATACAATTGATGAGATGAATCTTGTGTAAATTATGAATCTACAAAATGGAAGCAATTAATGCCCAATTCGAAATTGTAATTACAATTACGAGTTGAAAGACTTTCATCTTCAACTTTATTTGATCCAGAAGTATCAGAATTCGATTCAGTGATATACCTGACCCATGGGAAACAAGAATACTTCATTTGCTCCTCGGTGACGTTTAAATAAGTCAATTTAAGCCCGGAATAGGATAGCATCGGTATATTAAATGAACATTTCACATGATTAAAGTTATAAGATGCTTTTATCTCTTTTTGAATTCTCGCAGCCAGAGAAGAGACTGCCCCATTAACACCATAATATCTATCAAGGTCCGCCTTGGCATCTGTATCATCACCGAGTTCTTCGACATTCACGGGTTCTTTCTTATATTTGTTGTTTAGGGACTCTTGTACCGCTTTCAATGTTAATGAATCATTATCCCTTGGAGACAATGACATCTCCGCAATCATTTTAATGGAATTCATTTTCCCATTGACATTATCTACACTCCAGAACAATTCAGAGGAGTCTATTTTATAATTGACATCGCCAAGTTCTGCTTTAAATTTCATTCCATCATTTAGTTCATTAGATTGATGCTCTAGTCTAAAAAGATGTGGATTGATCGGAATTCTTATTATCAAGTTACGACAATGTAATCTCTTCTTAAAGTTTGTAGATAAGATGCACATAATTTGTAGTTTGTTCGACGACTTTATAAATCTGTATGTTGGTTGTACCATAATAAGCGGTAATTTTCGCTTCTGCTTTTGTTGTTCAACATGATACGTCATAAGGACGAATTTATCATCAGGTGGTGTGAAGTTAATAATGTTGTCCCTATAAACAGATGCTAGTTCAATACATTGATGGAATTGAATATTTCGTATTGGAATCTTATTGTTTCGTCTTTTCTTGGTCGTATGACTTTCTATGGCACTGTTATCCTTCGTATCATTTGATTCTACCAGATCTATATTAGCGCTTGTATCATTAATATCATCGTCACCTACCTCTTCCTCACTCATATTTTCATCATCACCCTCATTGCCTAAATCTGTAATCTCTGTTTGCAATTGATTATTCAATCTAGTTGATTCATTCTCATCATGCTCTTCGTTTGGGATATAATCGTAGTCATTATCTATTCCTGATATGTATTTCTCATTGAATCCCAATTTACAAACTGGCATTCCAGAAAGATAACACTTCACCAAACACCTTCCATAAATTTCATTCCTTTTAATAGAATTAGTACTTAAACTGAATAAAAATTCACAATTTTCTATTATATCGATATATATTTCATTCTTTGCATAGAAAATGCCTTTAGGTCTCCAACTAATTGCCAGTGAAGTTGTCCTCAATACAGAACTGTTGATATATGATGCTTCAGCATCTATTACATTGGTATTAACTGCTTGATTATGCGTCGATTTAACTTCTTTGATTTTATCTTTCGCTCGTTTCCGCTTAGAGTCAAGGTTCTCACCAATGTCTCTATCAGACTCAGAAGATAGTTCATCTCGCACATTATCATAGTGTCCTAATTTAGGAACGTTGGCCTCAACCTTAATGTACTCTCTTAGAATCTTATAGTCGGTTACCTGAATAATTCCAAAATCCATACATTCGTCTAGCAATTCAAATATCAACGTGGAGCTATCAATAATCGCTTCCTTGTTTAGCTTAGAACCTACTCCGATATCCATTCCTGAATCTGTCCGCTTCTTAGCCATGTCACATATATAATGAAATAGTATACCATAAAAGTTGTGCAAAAAAACTACCGTCAGCATTACATTGATATTTTTTTTAGTGACAGCCAACAAGATGATATCATTATCTCCCCTCATATAAATGTAATTTATACCTCTACTGTTAATAAACGGTGTTCTTTCTTCTGGTAATAGATTCTTGTATGCATTTTCGAAGTTTTGCAAGACTAACGTTTGATCCGGTAAATTATTATTATAACTCCGATGTAATAACAGTTCGCTTCGCAGATATTCAATATGAGTCTCTGGCCAATGAATTATGTACAAGGAATACACCACCATTTGGCTTATAGCTCAAAATATAACTTAGAGTAATTATAGGACTAGATTCAAACATTCAGATAATTCCTAAGATAACGACATAAACCATACTGCAGGTTCGTCGCGACATTCTTAATGATTAACAATTGCAGTATTATTATGGATGAAGACAATGAATAACTGATGAAATGAATTCCACGTCTATAGCGAAAGCAACTGTTTTAACAGCTAAACAATTAGAAGAGCAAATTGCACGTTTAAACTATGGAAGTAATAAAAACTATTGGAAAGTAAGAACCAGTTTAGCTAATGATGGATCAGTTGAAAATCGTCTTGAAGTAGATTATAAATTCAAATCGTTTGCCAAGACGTGGAACTTTTTAAATCTGATTGCATATCATGCTGATAATATAAAACATCATCCATCCATTGATACAACTTACAACAAGGTGAATATTAAATTAACGACACATGATACCGGGAACAAAGTAACATACAATGACTTGAAATTTGCGCAATTCGTTCGAGATGAATTTGAACGTGAATTTGAAAGGCCACAAAAGGTATTAAAGATGGAGAAGCTACTAAAAGATTCCAGAGATCAACTTTCCTTCTCACAAGCCTCTCGAATTATCGACGACTTAGTTGCATCAAATAAAGAATTTGCCGATTTAAAAAAAGCGAGCCCAAATTATCCCAAGAGAAACAATAAACATTAGATCTATTTTTATACGTTAAGTGTAAAGCATATGGGTATGTATGTTTATGGACATATTTATTATGTATAAACAATAAATATATGTAAAGGAGATTAGACTATCGATTGGTCGAGGAAGTCATCGCATCCAGCTGATAATTTCTACTCTGTATGATACGGTCTATAGATTTTTCTACTTCAACAGTGAGTAGTAGGCACCAGCGCCTTATAAAACAAAAAAAAATATTATACATTCTTATATTCTAAGTATCTAAATTACTATGAGAAGCTTATATGTAATTCACATCTCTTTTCGCTACACAGTATGCGTCGTGAACCTCGATTGCTTCATATGTACCTTCAAGACTAACCAAATCGGTATACTCGTAGTCCCAAATATCCTCAATTGTCTTTGTCTCGACAGTTATTTTACTATGTTTATCTTTTCCGCTATTTTTCTTATGCTTATAATGTGGATCAACTCGTTCTAGTGTCCTTGTGTATATAAGTTTGAAAGGGGGAACACCTGAAAAACTGAATTTTATCTCTGTTTGATCACCTTCGTGAATATCTTGAACAACATAACTTCCTTGATTTATTTCGACAGACGGAAGATGATATACTTTCAACTTCAATCGATCTAACTTGTCCTGTGAGTTTGTAAAGTTTACTAAACACTGATTTGCAGATGAATCCAGTAATGCTTCCACTGAAAGCTCACCGGCTTTGGAAGCTAATCTCTGGAATCTGTATCCCAGCTCGGCTTTTTGTAATTTGTTATTGAATCTATAATAAACCATGAAGGGAGGGATACCTGACATGTTGTATAGAATATGATCACCAACACAATAATGGGGTTTTTTCAGTAATTTGGAGATATTCGGTACTTCCGTAATCGAAATTACAAAATTATTTAACAGTGAAAATTCCTTCTGAGTGCATCCATTTGCATCAGTTAGCTCATTGATTGTTAACGTGTGTTCCCCTATATCCATTGTTTCGTGTAATAATAAGTCCTTTCCGATTATTTTAGCCTTATTTAAGCTTATTTCTGGTTCTAAAATATTGTCTAATTCAAAGCTTTCAGTCAGGCCCGTAGTCTCGTGCCGTAAAGATGCATTGATTTTAAACGGGTACTCACCCACAAAACTAATTGGAATTTTTGTTATTGGCTCATCAAATTGACTTAAGCTGGTTTCACAGACTTGAAGAAATTGTTCTTTTCTATTAAAATTGGCCTTGGGTGATGGATTAATATCATATCTTACTGAAGGCAACACTTCATTCTTTCTGGAAATTCTGGCAACCTTTTCACGGGTATATAATTGATCATAAATGCCCTTAAAGTGATGTTCGTATTTGCCACTATGTCTTGTCGGCAAGTTAATTGTAATTTTATTGTCATTGATTGTCATCGATCTAGATTCTACTTTTCCTGTTGGTGATTTAATATCATAGTCTATAACAAAAGGTTTAATCCCTTCCAAATTCAATTTTATTTGATTGACACAATTCTGACACAATGGTTTAAGGTGTACAAACAAATCATTTTCTTCCAGGTGTTGCTTTAAAACTTGATTATCCTCTGCTACCAAAGTTAAGTTAGGTTTATTATAATATGACACGTCAACAGTATTTTCAGTACTAACCTTACCACTGCATCCACCATTTTCGAAGGATGTCAACGAATAACTTCCTTCTTCTCTTACCACCAATGAGTTACTATTTCTTAAAACCCTTTTCTGAGTATCATTCGAATTGTACAAGTTAGTAACAGTATATTCCAAAATATCTGATGCAGTGCTACCAATAGACGACTTTAAATTCAATGGAATTCTATACGAATCTCCTTCCACAATCTTAATATTCTTATGCTTCGAATCAGAACTAATCGATATTTCAGGTATATCTGTTCTAGACCTTACCTTAATGGATTCGCGTTTATCAAAGTCAACAGGACAGGAAAGATTGTCTTTTGCTTGAGATAACATAATTTCAATATTCCCACCAGAAGTAAGAGAGGGGGTAACGATGTTATATATATTATCTGAAACATTTGATACTTTTGACGTTTTGATTAACTTTTCGCCTGTGTCACTATTGATTATATCATAGTCAAAATTAAAAGGTGAATTACCCTTCAAGTATAAAGGAATGACAACTGATTCACCCATACAGGACCTTAATGTTTTATGTATCTCGCCTTTAGTATCAAAAAACGAGGCCTTAGATCTTTGATTAAAGTATGTCAGGTAAGTGTGTTTCCTCTCATCTAATAAAATAGGTGACTTATTGTAATTAAAATCTTTAAGATGATCGAATACAATAACATAATTTCCCTCTTTTGGAGGTCTATATTCAAATTTATAATGCTTATCAAATGTTTTCAACAATCTGTTACTAAAACCTCTTTCGTTATATACAGGCCTTAAGGATCCATCGCTCTTATTCTGATACACATGATATTGGATGAAAAACGGAGGTTTACCCAAGAGTTCAAAATCGAACTTGTATCCGGTCATTCCAACACATTTATCAACTACCGGCTCTGCCCCTATTTCAACCTGCGGTGGATGAGCCGTTTCAAGTAACACACTATTAATACCCAGTATGTCGCAGGGGCAATATTTGGATTTGGCCAGAATAATAGTATACGTACCTGGTTTATCACAAACAATTCCCCTTGATAGCGCCTGCTGGTTTTCAAAAACCTTTGAAAAATTAGTGGACAATAATTGATCGCTCGGGTGAATATACATAATATCAATATCAAGTGGAAAATCTTGCTCTTTGAGGTTTTGATATACGAAAGATAAAGATTTAGTTCCATCCATTAATAAGACTTCCTGAGGGTCAGTGTCCACAATCTCAAGTTTCGGTGCCTTCTTCAATTCAATTGAATACCAGACATCCTTATCCTTGGAAGACGGATTATATCTTCTAGTATTGCCAAGGATATCTATTACTTCCAATAACTGAAACTCCAATTTACCTGGATCCAGTTTTGGTATTATGCCAACATTACGTAGTAGTTCTTGTTCCAATACATTACGTGTCAAGCTATGCGACTTAACCCACGATAAATTGTTTAAATTTTTAGTATTTAAATTTTTCTCATGTAAGGTGTCATCCTTCACTGTCACATTGAATGATTTATATTTTCTACCATTTAATCTGGTTTCAAACCGTAAAACAACAGGACCAACTCCAAATGAGTTTACTAATGGGACTTTGATATCAAGGTTATCGTTAAGATTGGTTCCAATACATTTATAGTTCTGATAAGATTTAGGTGACGCCGAATAAACAAATTCTGCGCTTGGACAGTGCGATATTAAGAAGTCTGACTTGTAGGTTCTGATACTTATTCCTTTCTTATCACTCACCTTATTAATCCTGTAAAGACCAGGAGATGCAATTGGAACTTCAGCATAAAAGATGCGATCATCAAATTTAACATTTGTTTGATACTGGTCTAAATGAGAATAATCTCTTTTCAATAATTTACGTAGATCGTGTTGTGTATAATTAATGAGCCTCCTTTCATTAGAGGGTGTAATATGCTGCAATTGCAAGAAGCCTAATTGAGTTGTAGTATTGAATTCAATAGGCATCTGTAAGGAAGAATGTAAATTAGCTTCCAAGCAAAGGTTATCAAAATGAAATGGGTTAAATCTTGCTGATGAATCAGGTAGGAAATGGATTGTATATCTTCCTTTAAAATGTTCGTTTGGATCAATAATATTATTGGAATTTACAGAATCGCCAAAGAGAGTCAACTCCTTTCTGTTAAATATGACTTTCCAGACTGGAAATAGCATATTCGATATTAATGGTATCATAGCGTCACTGGCTAAAAATAGGGTCATTCCATTCAAAAGCAACGTTAATAAAAAGGTTTTAAACGGAGAATATACTAAATATGGAATATTTAGTATAGGAAGTAACCATAGGAAAAGCCCATCCATTACTGCATACTTAGCGACATATGTAAATGTGTTTAGTGGCGCCGATCCAATAACACTACCAGAAAGCACATCAGACTTTAATAATATGATATCATATATTTTCCAACATTGTATTAATACGAAGATTGAAACGACAAAAAGTCGTTGTGATGCCTGATCTATGACATTAGATGGGATCAATGGTTCTTGAATTGATTCCAGTTGACTTGGATTTGGTTTCCTTCTACTTGCATCTGAATCGTCTCCGGGATTGGAATCCATATTATCTTTCAAATGCAACTAGTTCTAGTTATAGATACAATTAACCTCGTTTGTTGTGCTACTAGATTGAATATTGAGTAAATTTTTTGAGAATGAAAACAAACATCACGACATTTATTAAACGCTCGCGACATATTTGCTACATTATAGTTTCTATATACATCTATAAATTAATTCTTGATGACCCACAGGCCATTGGTTTTAACTTGAAGAACTTTTATTGCTGGAAGATCCCATCCAACACCTCCATCACCAATAGAAGCACCAATTCTTGGAACAACGTAGCATTCTCTTTTAGTTGGAGTTATGTTTTTAGGAGCATATGGATGGCCTAAAGGTTTAGAATAGGTAATTAATAGGGAATTCTTTGCAATATTTGCTAATTGTTTACCAGAAATTTCAACCAAAGGCTTCATTCTTAACTTGGTTAACTTACCCTCTTGTTGGTTATTTCCCAAATTTAAGGATTGGTAAATTAAATAAGGAGATGGTATGGAACCAGAATTTGTAATAATTGAATTTGGATGAATATAAACATAAGGAGATATCTCGTCCCCAAATTGAGTACTTGGAAGTAATGTTGCATAAGGAATGTTTATAATGTTAGTTCTGTTAGGAAGATCTATATCTGACGATATTAAATCGCCCCTTATGGCAACTTGATCTATAAAGCCAGACGAAATCATCTGTTTTATAGCTGCAATCTGCTTCCTATCGGGCACTTTTAATTTCAATTCTTTTCCCTCATTCAAGTTTACGGCAACTGTGTCTTTGTTTGTATTAATTTTGACAATGTTAGTTACTTGCTTTCTCAATTTTAAAATTTCTTCCATTACCTTTGGTCTCAAGAAGTTATTTTTTAAAAACTCATTCTGTTTCTCTCTTGGAACATGGTCAAATGCACAAACAGCCGCAAGTAATTTCAATCCGTCGCTGGACTTATCTAACTTGGAAAACAATGCTCTAGATTGATAAAATTTTGATCTTAATTTCTTCTTGGCTTCCTCATCTCTAAAATCCTCTTTCTCGCTAGAATTTTCTTCATCAGTCTCGTCTGACTCTTTTTTAATGACTTGATTGATACCTAATTCATGCTCATTAATAAATGGGTCACCAACAGATAATGCTGAGACAATGGCAACGATGTACGGCAAACAGCTCATTTGGTTACCAACAATCAAAATCTTTGCAAAGCGAGGACTCAATGGGAAGACAGCCATTGTTCTTCCTAAGTCTGTTACATTCTTCTCTTTATCTAATGCTCCCAAAATTGTTAATAATCTCTCTGCTTTACTAAGTGCAACCCTATCAGGTGGAGTTGGGAAAGGAAAATTGACAATTTGGTCAATACCCATGCTCTTCATTGACAAAACAATACTTTCCACAGGCATTCTTAGTATCTCTGGTTTGCTGAATTGTGGGAAATAACTTTCATAAATAGCAGAAGAGAATAAACGATAACAATGACCAGGACCAGTTCTACCTGCTCTACCTGCTCTTTGATCGGCTGATGCTTTCGAAATCCAATCTATCTCAAAAGACTGAACTCCTGTATCTTCATTAAAATGACGTTCTTTTGAACGGCCTGAATCAACCACATAACGAATTCCAGGAATAGTCAAAGAAGTTTCAGCCACATTTGTTGCAATGATACATAATCGACTTCCTTCAGGAGGATTCTGAAACACTTTCATTTGTTCTTTGGTAGGTAATAAAGAATACAATGGCAAAACATATAACGGGTCTTTCTCATTTTGATGTTCTTCCAAACTCTCTTCAAATCCATCTTCATCTTCAGAATCCGGTTGGTAATCGTCATTTTCCTCTAAATTATCTTTGGTAATATTAACACTGAAGTCAATATCCTCCGCCTCCGCATCGGTATTCTTACTTATTTTGACCTTTGGAATATTTTCGTCTGTATAATCAACCTTACCTTGCCTCTTGGCTTTTTCTGGGAATGGAAATTCTTTACGTAATTTCTTCACAACGGATGTGATTTCATTTTGACCAGTTAAAAATACTAGAATTCCTCCTGGAGGTAATTTTCTATGAATTTTACAGGTCTTCTTGAATGCTTCCTCTAAGTAGTCAAAGTTTGTACGGCGATTAAAGTGAACACTAACAGGATGCTGTCTCGTAGAAATTTTCAATATAGTTGGAGGTGATCTGAATAATAATTTGTTTTCAGAGAAATCGGATACCCTTAATGTTGCTGACATTATTACTAATTTCAATGGTTTATATTTATTTGGATCATTCTCGTGATATTTTCTTCTTAATTTTAAGATTCTACTAAGCATACCAATTAAAATATCCGTATTAATATTTCTTTCATGGGCTTCGTCGATAATAATTGCAGAGTACTTATTCAACAACAAATCTGACATCATTTCTCTCAATAAAACACCGTCTGTCATAAATTTTAACGCAGTACCACTTTCCGTACCTTCATCTTTGATAGTGCTATCAAAACGAATTTGAAAGCCTACTCTTTTTCCATGGTTTTCACCTAATTCCTTACCAACACGATCAGCCATAGAAACAGCCGCAACTCTTCTCGGTTGAGTGACACCTATCATACCTGGGTGGGTATCGGACTTCATGTTACCAAACCCGGCTTCGTACAAAAATTGTGGAACTTGTGTGGTCTTACCAGAACCTGTTTCCCCACAAATAACTACACAGTCATGATGATAAATTGCTTCCATTATCTTATGTTCTTCACTAAAGACTGGAAGGTTCATTCTCTGTTCCTGAATATCAGGTGAACGACCGACTTCAACGTAAAATGCTTCCCTTTTTAAGCTCTTATTAACTGGAACATAATTCTCTTCATCTGAAGAATGATCATAATCTTCTTCATGCACATTAGGATTTGAATATTTCGCTTTCAAGTGATCAGTTAAAGTGGGCATTACCATTTCATCTTCTCTTCCTTCGAGTTTACGCACTTGTTGTTCTGCCCATTCTTTAAATGATTCAGCAGTATTAGAATGTTTAGGTTTAGTTTGTAAAAGCCTTGGAAGTTCTTCTTCACATTCTTCATCGCTTTCGTCTTCTTCATTGCTGTCATCTTTATCTTTATCTTCTTCTTCTTCTTCTTCTTCACTATCTTCATCATCATGGCTACCTTGTTCTTCGCCACTATCTTCTTCAGAAGCGTAATTGTCTTCTCCAGTGATAGATTCATTTTCATCCTGCTTACTTTGACCATCTACCTCATCATCCTCATTCCCCTCCTCACTCGAGCTCGAAGTATCAAAATCCATTTCTTCCTCTATTTTGTTCTTCCTTTTATCTTCCTGCTCTACTCTCAATCTCCAGCTATACTTCTTCTTTGTAACAGTTTTTGGCTTACCTATCTTAGGTATGTTCTCAAAACCAAAACCAAACCCACTTCCACCAAACTTCAGTGGTCTGTTGTCGATAAATGAAGATTTATTCTCGGTTGATTGAAAAGATTCTATATCACCAAACTTATCAGAATCATCACGTTCGCTATCCAGTCTATCACTAATTTCGGTTTCGCTCTCATAGGATGGTTGTTTTTCTATCTCCTGATTCTGTGGCCAATCTTTCACTTCCCTTTCCTCATACAAAATTTCTTTCGTTCTCTCATCACCACGACCTTGCCTCTCAAGTTCTAAAGCCTCGATCATTTCTTCTTTTCGTGTTTGTTTACCAGTACCCAATAACTTGGAGGGAACAAAATTCTTGGAATCTATTTTTGTTTTCGATAACTTCTCGAATAATACCTTTTTCTCATCTCTTTTTAGTTGATGTTCAATATACTTGTCTAACCTTTTCTTCTTGGTCCTAGATAACTTTGTTTCCTTTGCGTTAGTCGAGTATATCATTTCCTCGAGCTTACGTTTCCTTTCTGTCTTCTCTTGTTCTGTTAAGGGCTTGAGCATTTCAGAATTTGGATCTTCATTATTCTGATGGTTTTCATTGTCTTCAACCTCATCTGTTCCGTCTGCCATATGTCTCGTGAATTGTTTATTTCTAGCATTTTTGAGTGCTGCTTGTTTGGCGAGCATCCCAGAACGGGCTTTCTCGTTAAATCTCTTCCTATATTTACCCATTATTTAACGATCTTGCAAGAGTTACTAAGCATAGGGAATAGTTTTCATATCATCCATATTTTTTTAAGATGAGTTATTTGATGATCACGTGCGCGATAAGTTAACTGAAACTTATGTCTATTTCATGATAGCACATACTGATTGTACACAAGTTTTTAAACTGAATCAGAAAAAAAAGAGTGATCTTAGTAATAATGAATAATAGTCTTCACAAACATTGTATGTTGCTTTTATGATAGATTAAGGAAGAATTTCGGGTTTACTAACCTTAAATTTAGTGGTTCATACGACGTTAACATTAAACTCATCTACATTATATACGTATGAAAACCTTCAATTAGTCCACCAGTTAAATAATTTAAATTGTTCAGAAATTGTGTCCCCCGAACTTGGGTTGATCAATGCCTCGAAGACTCTTGTTGGTTCTATCCCGATTGCTACCAGTTATACCGTAAATTCCAATTTAGCATTGTACTTTATGAAAAAGGTGTTATCTAATAGTGATGGAAGTAACGATTTAATCACAATAATAAGTATAGCACATGTAAATGTGAATAAGACATTGATATTATCGGTATTGAAAAAAATTATGGATAAGTATATTGAATTCAAGCAAGGTATAGAGAATTCCGACAATAATTCGACCCACCAAATCAAGACAAAACTTGGAGAATTCAAACTCTATATGAATCAGATTATAAAATATGAAGAAATGAACTACGATTCTAACCAACATGTATATAACTACGGGGCGTTTAATAATCGAGGTAGTGATGACGAGTCGGACAATTTGACAGGTGAAGATATAATAAGCCCAAATGAGTTATTATTGGCTAACGAAGAAACTGAAGAAGTTCGGCAATTAATGTTGGATAATATAAATAAAATCATGAATAGAGGAGACAAAATAAATTTATTAGTCGATCAAACTGATAGGTTAACTAATTCATCGCTGATATTTCAAAAGAAGGCACAATTGATCAAAAGGAAAATGTGGTTGAGTAAATCTAAGTTTATACTCATGATAATAGGCTCTGCATTGTTCTTAATATACTTATTAATTGGGTCTCGTTGTGGTTTTCCTAATTTTAGCGAATGCGTGCATCCTTAATATATATTTTATGCATTAATATAGTATATAGAAATTAATTCTATAAATGTTCCGATCTAAGACTCCTCGTCAAAACTATTCCGTGCTTCGTCTCCGTCTTCATTTTCATCTGTCGTTTCCTCACCTCTTAATTCATCTTCTTCCTTGCTTAAAAGTGCGATCGGATTCTCTTCAACCTCGCCATCTTCTTCATCCTCTTGTTCCTCATCCTCTTCCACCACATTATCATTTGTCGCTCCTTCGTTCGAGAGCTCCTCGGCCACTTCCTCGTCATCTTCAACATCATGATCAGCTTCTATATCGACACTATTGGTTCTCTGTATAGTTTGTTCATCATTATCTTTGAGTCTTTTGTTCAGAGGTGATGTAACCATTTCGTCTGGTTTGGAAGCCTTCTTTTCTGTTTTATGTTTTTTCCTTAATAAAACGTTGCTCTCAAAAATACTTAATTTTTGCTTTACATCTGGTACAAATCCCGAAAACTCTGTCTTCTCGAGTGCATTAAGTATATCTTGTGCATTAACAGTCTTACGTCCTTCATCTTTGGAAATTTGTCTTGCGTGAAACATTAAATGTGATACAAACACTGTCGAGGATCTTTGTAATGCAAGCAAGGAGTCCTTAGCTATGATCATGTTACTTCCACTTTCATTGTCGTTACTAGCACTTGTGATGTTCTTTGCGAGTTTCTGAACAGTAGCTCGGGGAAATAAAATTTCATCAATTGATATCAAATCTTGGTCTTTGTTGGGTTGGGGGTAATGTCCTTCCGTATTTTTTCTCCATCCTTTTGGTGGCATTGCTAATTACCTTTACTTATTCTATTGATTTAATCATATACTTAAATAAAGACGCGTACATAATTTTGAGATCTTTCGATGAGTGCACAACCACAGTTTTTATATATAACGATACAATAAATAGTAGGCCGAGCTCAGTAGCAACTTAACGGATTAGGCAATGCTGGCGAAAGCTAAATCCAATTCTGAGTCAGCGAAACATGAGAAGGGTGATGAATTCTACGGTGTTTTGAATGAACCAAATATTGGAAGTGTTGTTCTTGGAAATTATGAATTCGATACGTGGTACGGAAATGCAGCATACTTTAACCCATTGGGGCCTCATTCTATATTAGGATATGATCTATCTAACAAGTTAATAACTGTCTCTGGACAGAAAAGCAAAAAAAAAGTTATAGAACAATTAACAGGAAGTGAAAGTATGAAGACAAATAATGATTCATTGTGGTTGGATAGACTTTATGTTTGTCAGTATTGTTTCAAATATACAGATAAACAACATAATATAGCACAGCATCAGGCCGTATGTGCTCTAAATTCGAGGTACCCATCCATAGGGAAGTTGTTGTACAGAGACGACGAATCGCCATACTTTATCACGCAGGTAAGAGGGTTTAAACATCAGTTGTTTTGCCAAGCTCTATCATTATTTGGCAAATTATTCCTTGAAGACAAATCTGTATATTATAACGTCGATGCGTTTGATTATTATTTAGTATACGGTCTCGACCAAAATCTGGACGAACCAGTGTCACAAGAGAAATTCGTACCGATGGGATTCTTTTCGAAAGAGATACTATCATGGGACAATGACAACAACTTGGCATGTATTTGTATATTTCCCCCATTTCAAAGGCGACATCTTGGTTCTCTCTTGATAGAATTCCTGTATGCTCTAGCGAGAGTCACTCCTGGTCAATTCAGAAGCGGTCCTGAATTCCCTTTATCATCATTTGGTAAAATGAGTTATTTACGTTATTGGTCAAAGAGATTGGCATTTATATTATCGCAAACTTATGAGGTCAATAAAGAATTTGACTTGGCAAGCTTAGCAGATACCACAGGCTTCAGAAAAGAAGATATTTTGTTGACCTTGGAGTATATGCAAATATTACAGGATGCTGGTAACGATAGTGTCTCTTTATCATTTGGTAATTTGGATAATTGGTGCATTGAAAATAATGTAGATCCTTTACAAGAAAAAAACATGTTAAACCTCAATTATCTATTAATCTAATAGAAACTGCATACATATATAAGAATGGGTGATAATAGGTCTCTTTTGTACCATGAACTTTAAATAATGTCATAATATATTATTTACATATAATATATCTAATTTAATTTTTAATTAATTGTGAACATATTGTAAATCAACTAACAGAAATCAAAATTGCAAAAAACTATTTCGCTCAAAAATTGCGTGTAATAATTTGCCATTTTTCTTTAGAAAGTTGACTTATTTCCCATACCAATGGAAAAAAAAAGATACTTTAATATCACCCTGGATACTTCACTGTCGAGCCTGGTACATTCTGAAAATATCGACCGAACAGAAATTCCACCCACAATACAAGGAAATCAAGAAGGATCATTGTTCGTGGTTGATGAGTATAGCGATATAGAACAGATTGAACCAAACACTGAGGAGAATATAGACACAATACCGAACGTGTATCATGTTGAATATGAAGAATTTGAAAGCCAACTAAATTCTGTCATTGGAACTATTTCATCCCGTGCGATGAATCATTTATTTAAGAAGTATCATGATAATCCAAATTACGTAAAGTTGGCTATCCAAGAATATTTGAAGGGTATTTCATATGAAGATTATGACGATATACAGTCGGCTAATAATTTAATACACAACGTAAAGAGCAATTCTGATGGTGGTAATAAGAGAACCTATGAACATGAACAAAATGATTTAATGAAAAGATTACAAGAAGAGCACGATAAAACCAAAGAAGAGGAGCAAACTAAATCGTGGACACGGTTCATTGGTAGCATAAATCTTCAAGCATGGACTACAAGACCAACCACGAGACCATTAAAATATTTGGATAAGTTGGAGTTACGACGGTTAATTCCAAAAAAATTAAACGTTGGTAAATCGACTAAAGATAAAGCCAAATTTGGTGACTCCTCTATCATAAGAATTTACACTATTCCAAAACATACTGAAGAAAATGGCAGGGAAATAGGGCGTATTCCTGAAGACATAACCCGGATTTTAGTTCCATTATTTGATTTAGACATGGCAACGTTCTACACTATAGTGATGATGGATACCGATAAAAGATTATCTACGGGCGACTCGTTTTATATCCAAGTTGATTGCTATTTGACGCGGAACGCTTTCTTTGGAAAAGAACTAGAAAGAGACACTTCTCGATCCGATCAAAACTTAAATAAACTAAAACGACAAAAGAAAATAGACACAAGAACAAAATTTGATTTTGCAGCAGAAACTGATAATGAAGCTATATTAAGACTAAGACAATATTCAATATCTAGATTTTTTCAGTGGTTAAATATCAGACCAATGGTGAAGAAATCGTATAATAAAGAGTATGCAAATACCGTTTCCGAAACAACGAATATATTTGACCCAAAAAATGAAGAGGATCCTATCAATCTTACCACGCAAGTTTTTAAAGAGAAACCTGATCAGCAGAATTTGGATCAATTGAAACAAATAATACAGGCTAATCAACAATCGGAATTATTGGATAGCTTGCCAGAAACAACAAAACCCCCAAACTCCAATTTTAAACTAGATTTAAGAAAATACCAAAAGCATGGTTTATCATGGATGTTGACTAGAGAAAGAGAGGTAAGTCTTTTAGAAGAATTATCAAAAGACAGTGAAAATGAGGATGAGACTTTAACAACTCAGGCGAAAGCAGACATAACCGAAAGGAATGACGCATTCATGAACCCTTTATGGGATATATATGAATGGCCGAAAGATTCTTCAATTAATAAATTTGAAACATGTCAAATTCGTGACAAATCAGATGATAAATATTTTTATGCAAATATGTATAATGGAGAACTTTCACTCACGAAACCAGTTATAAGGTCAATGGTGAAAGGTGGCATTCTTGCAGACGAGATGGGTTTAGGTAAAACTATCTCAACGTTAGCCTTAATTAATTCTGTCCCTATTGATGTTTCATTTGAAACTAATAAAGAACTTGAAGATGCGAGAACTTATGCTTCTAAAACCAGCTTAATCATCGTCCCTATGTCGCTACTTTCTCAATGGAAAAAAGAATTTGATAAAGCCAATAATAACCTGAATAATAAATGTTTAATATATTATGCCGATCTGGCTTCTACTGATTTATCACCAGTCTTGTGTAACAAGAAAAAAGATATACCCATAGTTATGATTACTACATACGGTACGGTTCTTAATGAGTACACCAGAATATGTAATCGCCGTGATGCAAAAGGTTATTTACCAAAGATTGGACTCTTTTCAGTTAAATTTTTCAGAATTGTATTAGACGAGGGCCATAATATAAGAAACAGAACAGCGAAGACATCGAAGGCAATTTATGAATTGTCGCTGAATAGAAAATGGGTCTTAACTGGTACTCCTATAATTAACAGGTTAGATGATTTATATTCGTTAATCAAATTTTTAGAGCTTGAACCTTGGGCAAATTTTTCTTATTGGAAAACGTTTGTTACCTTGCCATTCGAGCAAAGAAAAATTTCTCAGACATTAGATGTAGTAAAATCAATCTTGGAACCTATTTTTATCAGAAGAACCAAGAACATGAAACAAAGTAATGGAAAACCACTAGTGGAATTACCGCGTAAGGAAGTGCTTATTGAAGAAATTAACTTCAACGAAGTTGAAGAGAAGTTATATAATTGGTTTAAAGCTAGAGCTTCACAATCTTTCAAAGAGGGTATGAAAAGTGGTGATTTGTTTAAAAAATACAGTCAAATCTTGACTCATATATTAAGGCTTAGGCAGGTTTGTTGTCATGTCGATTTGGTAGGAAGTGCAAATGAAATGGAACAAGAGTTGATCGATCCTAATGAGAAAACAGATACAGAAGATATTGTTGATACGAATGGTAACTCTTTAGTTAATAGTATATTAGAACAATTTAATACTGAGGATAATCAACATGAAAAGTTTTTCAAAAACAATACTGAGATCAGGTCCATAATGTTTCCATTATATGAAAAGGTGGACTTAAGAGAGTCTGAGTGTTCAATTTGTACACAATCGCCGATTCCTTTAGGAGAAATGACGTTAACTCCATGTGGACATGCATTTTGTTTGAATTGTACGCTAGAGCACATTGATTTTCAAGAAAAGAATCAACAGAAACCACTATGTCCTAATTGTCGTGAACCAATTTCAAAGTATAAAATCTTCAAATTGCGCCATAGGGATACATCTATGAAAGAAATTCGATTCCACATAAAGGATGAAATGGAAGACGCGGTTCAAAAATACAAATTTCAATTATATTTATACGATCCAACCAAGACATCTTCTAAAATTCAGTGTTTGATCAATCATTTGAGAATCTTGAAAGAACAAAATCCTAATGAACAAGTTGTTGTATTTTCGCAATTTTCATCATACCTAGATATTATTGAAAATGAATTGAAGATACAAATTCTGAAAGACTTTATTGTTTACAAGTTTGACGGAAGACTTAACATGAATGAACGACAAAGGATATTGGAGAAATTTAGTACGCAGAAGCATGATAATAAAGTAATGATTCTTTTACTATCCCTTAAAGCAGGGGGTGTTGGTTTAAATCTAACATCAGCTTCCAGAGCATTCATGATGGATCCATGGTGGTCACCAAGTGTTGAGGACCAAGCAATTGATAGGATACATAGAATAGGTCAAAATCAAAACGTTAAAGTCACAAGATTCATCATGGCTAATAGTATTGAAACTAAAATGTTGAAAATACAAGAAAGAAAAAAACAAATCGGAGAGGCCGTTGGTGCTGAAGAGGACGAGCGAAGGAAAAGAAGAATAGAAGAAATGCAAATTTTGTTTGAGGAATAATCACACTCACATTTCGTAATTTAATCGATCAACTATATATATATGTATGTATTTGGTTATTTAATGTCCGTCTGTATCCAAAACTAGTTATTGCTATATGTCATAAATCATAAATTTTCAAAATATTTGTTAAATGTATGTAGAATTTTTTTAGGAGAAAGAAATCTATTCGATAAATACAAAAACTCATCAAATGCAACAAAATACATTTTTTTGCTGTAAAGAATATAGTATATATTGCATCATATGATAAGATAGGAATAATGTACGACAAAATGGCTGCTAAAATATATTGGTTTTGTATCATGACATATTACACAAAAACGTGAATGCTTTCATTTACTTCCATTAAACTATCGAACTCCACTACCTATATACCTATATACTACAAATTAAACTATTTGTTCATTTTTTTAAATTCCTTCTCTGCTGGACCGCATTAGACAAGACATCTAAAACAGATTCGGTATCTTCCCAACTGATACACGCATCCGTAATGGAACAACCATATTTCAAAGCATCCTTACCACCTTTTTCAGCCGGTGGAACATCCTGTCTACCTTCAACGATATTTGATTCAATCATTAAACCACAAATACCATCCTCACCTTTACTGATTTGTCTCGCAATTTCAGCAGCAACTAATGGTTGATTTTTGTGATTCTTGCTTGAGTTTCCATGGGAACAATCAACCATGATTCTTGGGCCTGGCCTTTCCTCAGTAACAATCTTATTCTTTTGTAATTCTACCTTAGTTTCCTTCACGGATTGATCATCGAAGTTTGTACCTTTCTTACCACCTCTTAAAATAACGAAGCCGTCTTGATTACCATCCGTTCCAACAATAGCAACAATACCAGGCTTCGTAACTGACAAGAAATGATGAGGGTGAGAGGCAGCTCTAACTGCATCCATTGCTACACCCAAAGTACCGTCTGTACCATTTTTGAAACCCACTGGGAAAGATAAACCAGATGACAACTCACGATGTAACTGGGACTCAGTAGTTCTTGCACCAATGGCACCAAGAGAGAATAAATCGGACAAGAATTGAGGAGAAATTGTATCTAACATTTCACCGGCAATTGGTAAGTTTTCAGTCAAATCAACGAATAGCTTTCTCGCAATTCTCAAACCCTTATTTATTTGGAATGAGCCATCGATCTCTGGATCATTAATCAATCCTTTCCAGCCCACTGTAGTTCTTGGTTTTTCTAAATACGCTCTCATAACAATATGCAACTCACCAGAGTATTTTTGAGATGCTTTATACAATCTTCCAGCATAATCAAGAGCTGCTTTAGGATCGTGGATTGAGCAAGGTCCAACAACAATTATCAAGCGGTCATCCTTCCCATTCAATATATCACAGGCTGTTTCTCTACCCTTCAAAATGGTTTCTTGAGATTTTTTAGGCAATGGTAATTCGTGTTGCAATAAATCAGGTGGAGTCAACGGGTCATAGCCACGGACTACAAAATTGAATTAGTATAGTTCTTCCAATAATCTTAGTTATGATCTTAAACATATATGCGGGTACAAAAGCAATAACTTTCGCCAATTCCTTTTTTTTAATAATAGTACATACCTCTCCAGTCCTCTAACCTAGAGCGATCTCCGACGTGTTCGTTAGTGATAAACATCGATATATTATTATGCGTAAGTAAGATTGAATGCTTAATATTAATAACAAATTTCTCTTATTGTATAAATTTGACCTTGTAATGACGAAAAATTTACGAGGTCGCTGCACGTGTAAGTTTACCGATAACTAGAAGAAACTTATTAAAAACCAATTATAGACTAGCAATATTGCTTTTATAAGATATGTATAGGGGTTCGAACACTGTAGTGTATTTAATTATAAAAGTTAAAAAACGTATATTGATTACGGCAAATTAGAGTCTTTTTAAATAAAGCCTGTCATATCACACAAAAAAAGTTGACTCACACTCATTGACTCATTTTTATGATCCATATTGTGCTATTTACTTCTTTTCAAAGAAATATATATACCCGTTTTCCTTTATATCCGAAATACTAAATTCATCACAGACTACGACTTTTTCATCGTTGAATAAGACCCATTTCTGCATGTTATCGATGATTTTTTTGATGTAGACAACGTAATGACCAGTGTGGGGTGAAGAACCTTTATGACAAATAACCGCTTTGATAGCATATTTACCATCTGTGTATGGCGGGCTGTTGAGCAAAACTTCCTTAAGTTGTTTATTTTCCTCAGCAATATTGATAACTGGCTTAAAATCTTGAATAATACCATCGTCATCGGGGTTCGAAAATAGCCATTCGATAGCCGTATTAATGTCATTTTTATTAAGTATTAATGCCTTCTTTGCCAATTGATTTGAAAACCCCATGGCTAATAGATTATCAATTGAGTCTTGTGATGGCTTGGCTGACAACGTAGATACATTTTGTGCCGATGGCCTGAATGGTTCATCAATATCTATATCATCCATATGGGCTAACACCCAGTTCATCGCTTCCTCAGTGTTATGATTTCCGGTGTTATACAAACCTTTAACACATCTCACTTCAGGAAATCCCATACTTAATAACATAGATAAACACTCTTCATTTGGCTCAAACTTTTCAGAATCACTGATATTTTCGTTCTCATGAATTAAAGTTTCTCCTGCTACTGCTGCCGGTGCGTTGAAATGGGATAAGTCAAGAGTCTCAGGAATTGAAATGGGAACATCGATTTTTACTGGAATCCATTTTTCAAGTTTAATTCTCCTTGCGTTAATCACAAGAACGTTTGGAAATGTTTTGAATCCTGTCGATTTAATGGCGATTGAAGAAGATGAATTACAACTATCACAATGGAATCCTTCAATTTTCTCTTCTAGACAATAATTCTTCAAGCTGTTTGCTAGGTTAGTCTCTTTGTAAATCGTTTTACCAGTTTCTTCAACCACTTTTTCAATTTCATCTTCAATTGGAACAGAAATATTGTCTATCAATTCAGTACTCATTTTACCATTTGAGCAATGAGAACAGACCACCTTAGTCCACATCAAAAATTTAAAAGGTTTGCTTAAGCTCAAACCTAGCTCATTGTCAATTTTATCTAGCAAATATAATAAAAATTCAAAAGAGTCCTGTTGCTTTTGGGTTTTAAATTCAGGGTGGTTTTTCCCGATTAAAGACTTGAACGCTGATGGTTTGATGCCCAGTTGGTAGTCGTCACCTTTCATGGAATTTGGCTTTGAATATCTTCCCGAATATAATCCATCATATACTTTAAGTAACTGACTAAACAAATCATCTGATGGGTCGCCCACTGTCTCATAGCTTGGAAATTCTTGTTTAGAGAAATACTGTTGAAAGTTAGGTAAGCTGAATAACGCTTGCAAAACAGAATTCAAATAACACGAATTACCTAAGTTTTGGAAACCAGTCAAATCTTTACCGAACACGGGTTTTAATTTTTCTCCATTGGCACCATCAAGTTTAAACTCCCAATTTAGATTCTGATCCAAGTTCAATTCAATTAAATTCTTCTCCGTTTTAACCGACTTGGCTATATCAATGCCATATTCTAATAATTTTTCACTAAGATCATTCACTTTGACTTCATCTTGGCATTTATAGCAGTAACAGTCATAATTATTCGAATCAGTTGCCGACAATGATCCTAGCTTGATTGATACTGGATGCCCAGAAAGTTCGTAGTGTTTCAACGCATGCGAGTTGCCTTGTAATGATGAACCGAATTGTTGTCTTCCACATCCAATTAACCCACAATGCAAACATATCCATAAGTTTTCTTTCAATTCACATTGATCACAAGAAGATAAATCAACAGATTCGTTACCGTATTGCTGTATATCTACTGAATGTTCGCAAGGAAATACCTCTTGTTCCCATGCCTTGATTTCATCTTCCCTGGCTGACGAATTGGCGTTCAATACATTTTCAATCAAAAGTTGAATATTCTCCGGAGATTCGACAATTGAATGATTCAGGTCACAATCGACGCAATAGATCGATTTAGTGATATTATATATATCTTCTTCTTTCGTATTCTTGATTTCTAGTTTAGCAATCTTCTGTTGGCGCTCGCCTTCGTCGTCATTCTTAAGAAATTGATTTCGTTCAGATTCTGGTTTTAATACTTTGGTGACATTCAAAAAATACAGATGTTTAGTGTCATCGTAATGTTTCTTAGTGTGATTAATTTGTCCTCTGGAAAATGATTGGAAGCATTGCAAACAAGTGTCTAATCCAGATGTGTTATTTTCTGGAGTATCGAAACAATACATGCAATCATCTTTATAAATCTTTGTTGTAGCTGGAATATTAGCGGACATATCGGAAGAGATATCCACAAGGTATTTACATACAGCCGTCATTGTGTGTTACTATTAAGACCTAGTAACTTACTGTTTTCCTCTAGAAAGAATTAAATAAGTTTTTGAGCGAACAAAGAGAGCTGCAAAGAAAAATGATACATTTTTCGTTTTCTTTATCTTACTAGCATAGAATGTTTGATAGAATTTCAAAGAAAATCTCAGATGGAACTAGAAAATGTAATCTATGTGCTTCTGATTCATACTCATTCAAGAGTTGCGTTTATTATTCAAATTGGTCTGTTTATGATAGGAGACATTTCCCAAAAGATATTCCAGTAAAGCATGTTACTCATATCTTCTATGCATTTATTGGTATGGACTCGGAAAGCGGTCAATTAAAACTTTCAGACGAGTGGGCAGATACACAGCTACCAATGGAATCGCCAATTGATACCAATAAGAAGGTGTGTGGTAGTTTGCGGCAATTATCTGAGTTGAAACTGATGAATAGGCATCTCAAGGTTATTATGTCGATAGGAGGCTGGGGAACCAATACTTTGTTTACAGAAATTATGTCCAAGCCATCCAAAATGGAAAAATTTGTTAAGAGCTCAATTAATTTACTTTTAAAATATAAATTCGACGGCATCGATATTGATTGGGAGTACCCCAATAGTGCCACAGAGGCACAGCTTTTAGTAGAGTTATTAAGAAAGTTGAGATCCCATTTGGATAAATTACTAAATCTGAGTGAGCTTTTGTTGACAGTGGCTTCTCCAGCTGGGGCTGACCAATTATCTGTGATGAAGTTGTGTGATATGGATAAATATTTATCATTTTGGAATGTTATGTGTTATGATTTTGCCGGTAATACATGGTCCACGAAAACAGCGTTTCATTCAAATTTATTTGGCCAAAATGGTGACAATTCATTGAATAGCGCTGATACAATCCAAAAATATATAGACGCCGGAATTAATTCAAGGAAATTAGTCATGGGAATGCCATGCTACGGAAGATGCTTCTATAATGCTTCTTGTCCAGGAATTGGTCAGAAATTTGAACTGGGAAACCCTAATGGGAGACAAGACACAGTTGATTATAAGAACCTATCAATGACCGATTTCAAGGAAAAATTCGACAATAGAAAGGTCGGTGCCTACACTTATGATCCTAAGTCTCGAGTCATGACTACCTATGATAATCAACAATCTGCTAGAATAAAAGCCAAATATGTTACATTGCATAAACTAGGTGGTGCAATGTGGTGGGATTCATGTGGGGATAGCCCAAATCCTGATAGATCTTTGATATTGAATTTTGTTGATCAATTGGGTGGAGTTGAAACCCTAGATAAGAGTCAAAACTATATAGCGTAGCAGAATAAATATTATTGTATATTAAAAAGAATGTATATGGAAATAAGAACAAAGGCGAATAATAAAATATTGTATGTGAAAATGAACATAAGGTTAATGTGTACGCTGAAGATCTGAAAATTTTACAGAAACAAAATGAATATATATTCATAAAATGGAATCCATTCTTGCAAAAACACTCAAAACAGCAGCAATTAATTCGAGTTGCAATTCATGAGACGAACATTTTTCGATTTCATCGTCAACAACTTGACCTAAATTCATTCCTATGCCCAATGGACTTTGATGCGATAAATTAAATGGAAATTCACTAAAATCGTTTAATAATTCGTCGGCCCTTGCAAATGCCTGGTCTCTCTTGTCATAATTCAAGGATAATAAAACATTTTCCAAAACATTTGCTGCATATGATCCACATACTAATGCAATTGATCTCAAATACTTGAACGACGTGTTTGCTGGAAACTGATCATTTGCCAATGACTCTAAGTCAACATTTCTAGAGTTCAATAAGTTAAGAATTCTATTCTTGATGTATTCTTTAGACATTTTGTCAGCAACTGGATGTGTCGCCATATCGAATAAAAAGAAATTTTTTCTTTCAGTCCTTAAAATACCCTTATCTACCAATCCTTTTGCCAATCTTTCTCTAACCTGCTTTAATTGATAGTTTATTTTCATCAAGTTCCACGTTTCACCAGATAATAAGTCAATCCAGTTAGTAACCGACAAATGTGAGTCATCGTTTTTCATTATTTTAAGGGTCTCATCCAATAAAACTTCTCCTGTAGGTTCGGTGTCAATAACTTCAACCAATCTGTCGGATAGTTCAAATCTACGCCTGGCGGGATCATTGACCAACGTGATTTTATTACGAAACGCCAATTCTAATAGAATGCACCCACGCAAGGCGTAAGAAATATTGTCGTTCCAAAACGATAAATATCCCTCCTTATCCTTCAATCCCATGAGTAGTACCTCTTCCATCAACGTCAACAAAGGCAACTTCAACGTCTTGTGATCTTCTATATCTCGAACATCATAGCCTATTTTATGGTCCGGCACTTCTTCGTTTCTAGAATCATCATTATCCATCGAGTCAGATGCTCTCGGCTTAGGTGTCAATGATCCAGTATTCTTACCACCACCACGACGTCTTTGTAATCCTGATGATGACATTATAAACTAATAAATATACCTTTGGGATATACTGAATAATTATGCCAAACTTTGGTAGATTTTGTTGATATTTTTGGCGCTGATTGATTGAACCGATTGAAAATGGCAGACTAGTTACAGCCATTTTCAGCCATATATATAAGCTTTGTTCAATTATACAAATATGAGCTAGTGTGTATACTAAAAATGGTATTTAAGCTCCTGAAGGACGATTCACCAACATGATAACTTATAATTAGTTCTTAGAAAAAGATGTATGATATCGACTATATCAGTTTCTGACACGACTAATATTGGCAGCGGAATGAGATCTTTTAAACATTGCATAAACGATATATATTGTAACAACGATCTATGTTTAATATTTTAGTAATTGAGCATAGAAGAGAGATTGAAGGAAGGATATATGGAAGGAAAATTATATCAGAGTGAAATTGGGGACCATCACGAGTTTTCCAATAATAGTGACGATGACAATAAAGTCGACCTTCCAGATAACGGAAGCTTGGATGACTTTGTTTCGTTTCCTACAATTCCAGATCCAGACCATGAACATTCCAAGACACTCACAAAAATATTCACTAAGACGCTTCGTAAAGTAACGTCGAATGCGTCTCATCTTGTACAGAATTATTCATCTCCTAAGTCGCTCACACCTAATGGGACCAGCTTTTATCATGACAAACCTCCAGAAAGTCCGGTAAGGATGCCCATGTTGACTACTACACCAATAGTACAACTGGAGACAGATAACAGAAGTCAAAGTACAATGGATAATATATCAAATGTGTCATCTAGGGTATCGAGGGTACCATCACCCACGGTAGAGACTTCATCGGCTACTCCACAGATTAGAATATCGGGATTCAAATCGGCAGAAAATATACTGAAATCCTCTAGTAACACTGATTTGGTTAAGATGCCAGGATTATCTAGTAGCAGTAAAGAAGATTTGGCACGTCCTGCTCAGTCCAATCAACAGTCGACCCATACCAGGTCAAGTATTACTCGAACAGATGTTCCAAGGGTCAAATCTGACAATAAAAGTTTACGATTGTCCAGTATGAGAATGCCACCAGTATCTCATGTATCTATGAACAATAGTGCTACAAGTTCAGTTATCAATGTGAGTGCTCTTGCTAGTACTGAAAAGGGTGACAACTTCACAAACGTCGAAACGTCGACAAATAGAAAACAATCTTCAACTTCCACGATGAACACAAATATCACAGGAAATAATAAAAATATTTCACAGAAAGAAAAGCAATCAATTCTTCAGAATCGAATTACGTCAATATTCAATAATTTGCCAAATGACATTGAATTATCCGAAGATTCTGCATCTGATTTGGAAACGATAAACAATGTAAGCATTTCATCTTCACCGAGTCATGCAAATATTACATCAATGAATGGCTCTGATAATATCCTCATACGAGAAAAATCGGACGAATCACCTATAGTGAATCGTACACAAAATTTCAATGAATATTCGCCTACATCAATGGCGTTTAATAACTTCAAAAATATGCATGACCGGACATCAACTAAGAAAAGTTCTTCCAACCTTCCTAGTTTACTTCTTGGGAATGCAAAATCAATAATTAATAGCAATATAGCAGGATCAGTTGTCTCATCGGCGTCTTCAATTGTCACAGCTAAAAGCAGAAATAAGAAAAAGAGGAAACCTAAAAGATCATCTGAGAATCCATTGAAGAACGGAGGTATACCTAAACAGTATTGGATGAACGATGCATTTGTGTCTGATTGCCTTAATTGCTTCAAACCATTTACTGCTTTTAGACGAAAACATCATTGTCGTTTTTGCGGTCAAATATACTGTTCTGATTGTACATTGTTCATTTCCTACAGTAGACATAAAGAAGAAAGAAAAAGTGGCAAGAAATCAGTGAAAAAACATTTCAACGATAAACTAAGGGTTTGTAAAGGGTGCTATAATGATGTTATCGTATACCTAAGTGACAATTCAACTTCTTCTTGTTCAAATTCGGATGATGAATTGGATAGCGCAATTTATGAAGAAAATGTAAATCAGGAAGAAATTTCACCTCCGCAATATCCATTATCAAGAATACGCTCTTTATCAATTAATTCAAGACGCGATAGCTTGTTAAGTGATGCAAATATAAAAACAGCAAATAAGGGTTTTATGAATAAAGACTATAAATCAATTTACCTAGACAGGCCTAACAATTCCATAACTGAATCATCCACTAATGATGATGAGGCAAATTTTTCAACAAATGGATCTAAGTTATCTCACTTAAGTAATATTGACCCAAATAATATGAAGCAATATGTTAAACAAGCACCACAAATGGCGATTCCAGCTACAAGGAAAGGTGAAGCTGTAGAAATCCCTATTCCAAAAAGCTCTTATACGAATAGTATTCTTTTGCATAATAATAACGTTAACGGAGATCAAGTAAATGTTTCAAGCCCGAATAATGAGATTCATGGTTATAATAATACATCGTGGTTTAAAACTAATGCCCTGTTGATGAATTATAATGTCCCATCATCTTCAGAATCTAAGCCTAATAGTTATAATAGCCACATGTATAATCCTTTCATGGGTAAACGAAAAATCAACAGATACAGCAGACCTATCTCGAAATCGCATATTGATTTCCAAACTTTAAAATCAAGACATAAAAGGAAAGATATGATCCCGCAAAGTGATGTACACATGGATACAAGTAATGAAGAAGATGATGAGCATCATGATGATATGGAGAGTGAAAATGAGGATGAACAAGTGATGTCCTTATATTCCTCATTAAATCATATCGATTCTAATAATTCCACTACTACATCGGCACTCTCGCCTCGTCAGCCTACATCACATTCACTTGTTCTGCCAAGCACAGCTGTCCCTACATTAGGTGAATTTCCAACTATGTTTGCCAATGAAAAATTGTTTCAACGGAATTTTGCTAAACGGAATTCGAATTCATCTCCTTTGATCTCAAAATTATTCCAGAACAGTACTAGCTCTATTGGGAGCGGCATCCAAAATAATTCTAGCGATTCACATAGCATCAATGATCAATCATCATACCCATTCCTTGATGAGAAACCTTCCGATAGCTTTAGATCTCACGAGAGGGCACATGCATCGCTATTAAGAATGAGGTCAAGACGTAAAAGCAAGTCTGTAAGAAATGTCCTGATATTAACCCATAATAATAATAAACTTCAGGGAACTGATAATTCCCTTCAAAACCATTCACCAATATCGACACCCACTTCACCAAGACCCATGTCTCAAACATCATCTAATATGATATCGAATCTAACCAAAGGCTTATCTGTTGAAGATACTTCATCATTCATGAGTAATTTAAAACCCAACTTATCTACTTCTACGGTACCTGTGTTATCTAAATCTTCTCCAATGCAATTTATGTCGCCTAATATTTCTAAAGGTGATACAAGTGGCAATGATAAAAAATTATTTGCTAAGACTTATGATAGTTCATTTATGGATGTTGATGATACTGGAAGTCCTCGTAAGGAGATTTCATCTACAGAAAATACATCTAATATTACATTTAATGACATCAAATCAAAGGACCTTATTTATAAGGATTTCCTAGATGTTATATTAAGGCAATGTTTGGAAGATTGTGAAATAAAAGATGATCAGGAAAGATGGTGCAAATCACTAAAGAAAGTTCTATCTTATATCAACTACATAAAACTAACTGATACGATAGATATTAGGCAATATGTTAAAATCAAAAAAATCTTAGGGGGTACAATAGAAGAAACCAACGTTATTGATGGTATGTTTGCAACAAAAAATGTAGATTCGAAAAGGATGTCATCAAAGATAGAGAGACCCAAAATAGCTTTGTTAATGTTTCCATTGGAATATTTAAAACAAAAGGAACAATTCATCAGCTTAAGAATAGTCCATTCTCAACAGTCAGTTTATATAACTAATTTAGTCTCTCGTTTAATATCATTAGAGCCAGATATTATTATTGTTGGTGACTCTGTTTGTGGTTTGGCAGAAAAACTATTGCTTGAAGCAAACATAACCGTAATCTCAAATACGAAACCGCAAGTTATTGAGAGAATTTCAAGGTATACCAAAGCAAATATATTTCAATCTATTAATGATTTGTTTTTTAAAAAGGGATCACTTGGGACATGTGAAAAGTTCGAGGTAAGAAAATATTTATATAACAATATTATCAAAAGTTTTATTTTCTTCACAGGTGGTGATATTGAATCAGGATTCACCATAGCATTGAGAGGTGGAGAAGAAAATGTCTTGAATAGTGTAAAATATGCAACAGAGACTTTAATAATTGGTGTGTTGAATGCAAAATTCGAAATCAGCTTATTTGAAAATCATGGTGTATATATTCTAGAAGAAAACACAGAAGACAGTGAGACACTTAAAGCCGTTGAAGATGTTCAAAAAATTGAAGATGAAAGAATTGAAAATTATCTGAGTGGACCGAACGCCTGTGAGGTTGTCATGGATAACTTAGAAGTGAAACAGTATATTAAACTATTTTCTGAGCGAAAGTTGAGTGTCTCCCCAGCGGTAGTTGTCAGGTTACCGACTGCTTTGTCTAATACGATTGCTTCATATAAGAAGTATTTTGATTTTTTCAAGAAGGACCAACGAATTCAAGCATTGGAAATTGATGATGATATTAAACAGGATTGGCTAGACGAATTGAAATTGAATATTGACGTGGATTTGCTTCCTAACAATAAACATGATCTAATTAATATCTTAAAATATGCAAGTGGATTCAATTTAATGGTGTTGACAAATGAATTTCAATCAAGGGCAAGAATTTGGTCAAATTGTATGAGCTTCTCTTCATATCAACTTTATCCTGTATTCCATAAAAGTATTCACTTCCTACATTCTACTATATCTATGAAATATGCTACACCTTGTTCAGGTCCAAATACGGTCGTCATTGATTATTATACAGACAACGATAAATGTCTAGGTTTATTCCTAGATCAAATATTCCGTGACTCCTTAAGAGTATGCGATGAATGTGGTGATTCTTTATTAAACCATTACAAAACATATGTCAATGGTGATGGCAAATTAGATGTAATCATAGAAAAGTATGAAAATGTGTTTGATGAAGACCCACAGGAGCGAACTCAAAGGTTGATGTGGAGTTCTTGCAAAGTATGTGGTTATTCTACCCCAATAACAACCATGAGTGATGAAACCTATTACTTATCGATAGGAAAGTTTTTGGAGTTATGTTTCTGGGGAAAGGATATTGTACTGGCTCATTCTGAATGTAAACATGACTTTCTCAAACAACATATAAGATACTTTGCTTTGAATGATTCTGTGATTCGAATGGAATATTCAGACATTGATACATATGAAGTTGTTGTACCCAAAAAGCAATTAGAATACTTGCCTGATATTGATATCAAATTAAAAATCGAAACCTTCAATCAAATTCAAAAGAAGTCGGAAAACTTTTTTCATAGTATATCTAATAGACTTAACAGGGTTAAAGTGGACACATTTGACAAAGCGGAAGATGGAATCCGAAAAGTAGAAGAACTCAAAATTAAACTTGATAAACAGAGAGATTCAATTAAATCTAAAACCTTAGAAATCTATAACTCAACAATATCCACTGTCCATCTCCCTTTGTATTCTATTTTGAGAGATTTACAAGAGTTAGGTGTTATCTGGGATAATGAATTTAATGAGTTTGAGAAAAACTTTTTACCAACTGAAAACGAAATAACAAAAATTACCCAATTTCATTTGAAAAAGTTTCTTATGGACAAATACAATTCTGAAGAAGACCAAAATAAAGAGACTGAAGTGAATGATTTACCAAAAAAGGAAGAAGAAATAATCGATGACAATGGGGAGGAAATAAAGACAGAGACAGGAGAGCTTTTGAACAAAGAGAAAGTTATCAAAGACTCTATACAAGAAGATAGAAAAGGTTTTCCAGATATCCCATTAAATAAAGAGAAAACCAAGGAAATAGGGAAGATGATTCCTTCTTCGCTATATCAACAATCAAATGTGGTTGATAAAATCAACAAAATGGAAGCGCTATTAGAAAATGAGAGAAAATCACACAATGAACCTAATAAAGATATGAAATATCTGATGAACAAAAATACTTCATTGAATCCGAGGACGTCGCAAATATCTGTTCACTCTAGTTCAGAACCACAAATGATGACACAAGAGCAATTAGCGCCCCAAAATCAAGTGCAACCGCAAAATAAGGTATCTCAGATTGCCAATTTTTTCAACCAAATGAATTTTGATCAAATTTCAATGGAGTTTAGAAAACAAAGAGAAGAAGAATTACAGAAGAAGTTAAACAAATTTAAAGCTATACCTATTGTAGCGTCCAAGCCGATTGTTGAGATTTATAATAAGATCGAAGATGTAGTAGACGTTAATGATGAAAACGATTTAGAACGGAAAAACATGAAAAAGTTACAAAAAAAGACGTCCAGTCAAGAGCCGTGCTCACGGAGAGAAGCACCAATTATGAAGGAGAATGAAGGACTTGCGAATAAAGAAAAAAATGAAGACGGTAAGGTTTTTCTGAGTAAAGATAAAGATACAGATAAGACTAGGGATATTAAGAACCTTGATATACCGCAGCCTGAAAAGAATTCATTATTAAAATCATTAACAAATTTCTGGGCGGACAGATCTGCTACCTTATGGGACCCATTAGAATACCCATTGGATTCTAGTGAGCATACCTTTGCCGATTCTGATGTTATAGTACGAGAAGATGAACCTAGTTCCTTAGTTGCATTCTGCTTGTCGTCGCATGATTATAAGCAGAAAATTAAATCTATGGGAGAGAACACAACAGACGAGAATATCCAGATCAATGAATCAAATAACAAGAAATTCAAGAACTTCATGAAGATCGAGAAGAAATTCAAAACCAATTACAGCAGTGGAGCCAGGTTAAACGAGTTTGAGAATATCATGATAAAGAATAAATCAAAGCATTTGAAGTATCAATATTTGGACGGCAACACCAACTTGTCGTGTAAAATCTTCTACTCAGAACAATTTGATGCATTCCGTAAAGCTTGTGGCAACGACGAGACTTTCATCCAAAGTTTATCCCGTTGTGTCAAGTGGAATTCGAGCGGCGGAAGGAGTGGTTCCAATTTCTTGAAGACCCTCGACGCCCGGTACATACTCAAGGAGCTTTCAAAGTCGGAGCTAGAGTCATTCGTATCGATCGCCCCGTTCTATTTCAAGTACATCTCGCAATCGATGTTCCACACTTTGACTACCGCAGTGGCCAAAATCTTCGGCTTCTACCAGATCCACATCAAAAACACCATCACCGGCAAGACCTTCAAAATGGACTTCCTCATTATGGAAAACCTCTTCTACAACCGCAATACCACCCGAATTTTCGATCTCAAGGGCTCGATGAGAAACAGACACGTCAAGCAAACAGGGGAGGAGAACGAAGTTCTCCTCGACGAAAACATGATCGAGTACATTTACGAGTCGCCTGTTTTTGTCAAGGAACATCTGAAAAAGTTACTTCGAGGCTCATTATTCAACGACACCTCCTTTCTCTCAGCCATGGATGTCATGGACTATTCCTTAATCATCGGCATTGATGACTCCTCCAAGAAGCTCTACATTGGTATCATAGACTGGCTAAGAACTTTTACGTGGGACAAAAAGGTCGAAAACTGGGTCAAGGGAAATAACCTCATCGGAGGTGGTAAAAAAGGCAAAGACCCTACCATTGTCACCCCTAAGCAGTACAGAACCAGATTTAGGGAGGCTATGGAGAGGTACATATTGGAAGTTCCTGATTTTTGGTATGAGGGAAAATAATTTTCAATCGCGTCTTTACCAATAACGTGCCATACAGCCGTGTAAAAATAATCTGATTTAAAATTGACACCTTAGCATAACGTTGAGGAGCCATTTTACGATTATCGACTATTTTTAGTATTTGTTATAGTACAATAGTGGTTTATAAATTAAACACGGTTTATTAAAGAAAATACCGAATAAATCAGATAGTTTTAGACACAAATTAAGCCAACTACGTTATAATCACCTAATAAACATTCGCTACACTCGTTATCTATTATGGGCTTCCAGTTGAGTTTTAACTCAGTATCGTTTATTTTGATGTTGGTGACGGTTGTCTTTTTGATCTTGTCGTGTATCACGTCACCGGTGACATCGTTCAGCTTGGGTAACACATCAGCCTACAAATATGGGATCTTCGGGTACTGTCAGGTCAAATCAGGAGCATGCTCAAGTGCAGGGTATCCATACGTGCTCAGTAAGATTGATAAATCAACAAATTGGTTTTTGGCGCCGTCTACACGAGATACCTTGGCCAAGGTATTCATAGTGTGTCCAATTGCGGCCGGGCTTTCGTTTATTTGCTTGGTTTTTGTTTTTTTGTCACATTTCTTTTCAACTGGAATGATTATTTTTGCATTACTTATGAATGTTTTGAGTTTTATTGCGACCGCAATCATCTGTGTTATGGTGATCATTACGTTCCATCCATACGTGTCCTGGGCGGGGTGGATCCTCGTGGGTGCGGCAGCTGCCAGTTTGATTTCTTTATTGTTGATGGTCGGGACTTTGTTCCACAGAAAGAATGATGTGGGCGGTGACAATGAGAGCGAGAACGTTGATCTCACCAAATTTGACAATGATTTCAATACTGTTGGAGGCATCACGCTTACCAACCACCATGATGAGACTAGCTCGCTTAGCAAGGACTATCAATTCAAAGTCCAGAAACCTCCACAGCAAAATGCCATCGGGTCGAGTGTCAGTAGCTCGAGTGTTTACGAATCGCCTCAATTAGCTCATGACTTTACAATGCAAAACAAACAATCGAGTGCTTCACTTAATGGCCAAAGTAAGAAGCCGTACTACGAGGACGCCGGGGTTAATTTGGTAAACGGACCAAATACCCCTATTCAGACTAGACAACAAATGGCTCCAAAAGTGGTGCCAACAATGGCTACTCCAACGTTGAATGATGCACCAGTGTCTACCATTCCACAGTTACCTTATCCGAACAACACACCATTGAATAAACCAACATACAATCCAACTGACTTGAGTGTATTTGAACATCACCCAGTGGTCGAGGGCCACAAGCCTTTCACCGAACTTCCTGATGATGGTATGAATCAACACCAATTTCATAGATCAGATGAGATGGATTCAGATGTGGGATCAGATTTCACTAGTGTTTCTCAAAGGGCTATTAATCCAAAGTACAATCCGCAACAATTTGATCAACCTAACTACGGACAGTATTCTCAACTGCAACATTATCAACCACAATTTCAACAGAATCAATCCTCTATGCCACCTCCAAATTCACAGCAACAATATTACTCGCCTCAACAGCCACAGTACTATCCACAAGGCCAAGTTCCAGTTGTTAGGAGTGCTCCTGCCCAAAAAAGACCTACCGTATCGGATAATGTTTTATCTAATAATCCAGACTTTTCATTAGGGTTGGGAGGAGCGAAACGCAAAGGTGGTTATTCAAATAGACCTGTTGGTAATAGACCTGTTGCGAATGTGCCTACAGGCGGAAGATCGCTTGCGAATAGGCCGCCCGCAAATAGATTTAACCATCCACTGCAATTCCCTCAACAACATAACAGAATGAGTGAGAGACCGACGGCAGCGAAAGACAGTCCCTACGGAATGATCTAATTTTACTATTTTCAATTCTAATCTATTTTCTTTATATTTGTCTACTTAAATTTTTTGCTTTCCCTTGTATTATTAGGTTCTTTTGACAATATTGGGTTTACGTGCTCGCTTATATTTAAATGAGCTATGTAGTTACTTTCAATTTTTATATATATACTAAAATACACGTCTATCTATATTATATGAGCTTTAATATAGACCACCATTAACGTCAGCATTCGCATCCACATCGTCGCCTGCATTATTTCTGTCCGCATTGGCTTCCTCAGGATTATTTATAGTCGGTCTGTCCTCAGGATTACTATCGGGAGGAGGCTTTTCAATTACCGTCGTTTTCCCATGTGGTTTAACTAAGACAATAATGAATAATGCAAAAACCACTAATGACAATAAAAATATTACTTTACATTTTGTAGTTCGTTTCTGATACCCCTGTGCTTTTATTAATTCTTTATCAGAACTCTTTAAATCCTGTGCTGTATTTTCAATGTTGTAATCAATTCTATCTAATATACTTCCTTGGTCAATTACCATGCTTTCCATTTCTTTAAAAATAGTAGATATCTCTAAAATTCCCATAGCAAGTTTCGAAATTTCTCTCTCTCTGGATTGCAAAAATTGCGAGTTTGACGATTGTATCTGAGTTTGAGTTTGTTGGAGAATTTGTTTAGAATAATTTTCGATGTTTCTGGACTCTTCTTCCGTTTCAATCAAATTTAACTGATCGTCGTTGTTAGATTCATTAATCAATGTGTCAGTTTCATCCTCGTCATCTCTCAAGAACTTGATGTAATTATTCTGTAAATTTCTAAATTTTAAAGAACTTTCTTGAATTTTTAACGCATAATTCTTCTTGAAAGATTCAATAATTGATATCTCATTACTGGAATAATCCAAATTCAATTTTCCATGGTTCTTCTGTAAATATTCAAACTTCTTAATTAACACGTATGAATTTTCAAACTTCTTGGTAATATCATAGTTCAAATTTTCAATTTTATTTTCAATTGCTTGTTTCTCACTATAGTTAGTTATTAGTAACTTTTTGTATAAAGAATTCAATTCATTTGTCTTCACTTTAATATGCAACAAATTCTCATCTATCTCTTTCGAAATATCGAAAATTGAAGGAGGTAATGTTTTCATCTCTATGGAATCATTATTATCCTGATACTTTTGTTTTCTGTTACTTCTTCTTGATTCAATCAACCCTTCTTCTTCTTCGACCAATGACTCAAATCTCCTTTCACTTCTAGGAAGACTCCGCGGAACAGTACGACGATATGACAAGAATAAGTTAGTTCTATCTCTGAACATTGTGATCTCTTGGTTGTTATTATGGCTGCTCCTTATCCATTCTATTTCTCCAATATCTACATTAATGTTTATCCTGTATATAAAAATAATTCTCTACGTATTCCAATTACACTATTTACTGCAAAATAATCATTTCTTGTCCTTAGACTTCTTATGCAAGAAAGAAACATTCAAATTTAAACTTGGCGATGTCTTTTTTGGGTAGCTTGTACCCAAAATAGCCGCACTCCTATCTGATGCACTGCTCGATGGTTTAGTTATACTGGTTGAAGAATTACTATGCTGGTGTAGTAATTGCGATGATAAATCGTGGGGTTTTAGAGCAGGCGGGGATGAGATCGGCGTACTTGATGAAGATGATGCACCGTTATTATGGCCATTAGTTTGAATGCTCTTTTTCGATGAGGTTCTCGACAAATTTCCGGGAGATGTAGCAGATAATGCCGCAAGATTTGAGGATGAAACATTACGAGAATTAGACGGTGATGAATTTGATGATGAGCCTCTTGAGCTATACGACGATAATCCCTTGAGATTTAAGTTACTTGAACCTCTAGAGAGAATCAGTCGATTCTTATTATTTGATATATTCGGAGGCGAATTCGAGTCTGTGAATCTTCTATTCACTTCCGATAAGTTAATATTTGAGCCAGGCAATGGTGGTTCATACGTAGGAGATAGGACATCATCATTTACATCTGTACGCATTGCTTGGCTATATGAGGGAACCCGCGACAATGTTGTTGAATCAAAATTAGACTCCGAATTAACCCTAGATAAATGATTTGGTGGTGACGAAATACCTGGAGTTTGTAATGATTGAGTTGTAGCAGATGGAGAGGTTGCGGTTAATGGTGATCTTCCTCTAGTGAAATAATCAGCTTGATTATTATTCTCACCTATATTAAAAACAGCTCTATCCCTAGATGTATGTGCACTTCCAGAGGTTTGTATTCCATTCGATGCCGTGTCATCTCCAGATTCTTGAAGTTGTCTTTGTAAACTCAATGTTCTGAGGTTTTCATTTAACTGAACGCTATCCAATGGAGACATCGAAAATTGATCCTGTACATCACCCAGATTTTCTCTATTAGGAATATAGTTACTATTTCTTGGACTAGATGCTCCTGAGTTCAATGGTGATTCGACAGGTGAAATATCAGACCATAATCTATCGTAAATATGTTGTTCATAAACAGGAGGTGCCATCAATCCATTAAACGAAGTATACGAATTTGGATTTGAAGTCAATCTATTCTCATTCGTGTTTTCGTTGCTCGGAAAAGAATTTAACGACTGCAAGCTAGTATGGCTTCCGTTATCCGATGTAAATAACAATTCTTCATTATTATAACTGGATGCAGACTCATGGTCAAGTACTTCACCATCTTGGTCACAATATCGAGCTCTTATGGAAACGAACGGTGAAATAAATAACTGTACGGGTAAGGACGCTCTCAATTCAGAGACATGATCGTCTGGATTGATTAGCCCAATAGTGAATTTCAACTTATGACGCACCTTGATGAAGTTTTGAATATCGCAGTCTTGTGTACACCTTGATAGACTGTCTGGAATCTTCAAGTAATTATCAACCTCCCACTTATCCATTTGAAAATGAGGATCACTTTCATTCGGCTTTGAAATAAGTTTTGTTGTCACTACCCTCTCTTCTGAATTTGCTGGAGGTAAATATCCCATACATGATGAGTATTCAACTAATTGTATTTTTATTTCACCCAATCTAAGACCCTTAAGTAATGGTACGAGCATGAAACTAATTGGAATATTGGAGCCAATAGCAATAGCCTTTGACGGTACGTTTAATGAATATTCAACCTTTTTAGGCCATGTGTTATCAACCGCTACGGTTTCGGATAGTTCAACCGCATCTGTTGTCATTGTTCTTAAAACCCTTATGTGTTTTTTAGTTATCATGCTATTGTGAAATTTACCTCTATCAATAATAGCCTCTAATTTATACACAACTGACGCACCAGGTAATCCCTCGACTGATTCTGGCATATTTCCCGGCAACACAGCACTAAATGGAAACTCATAATTTCCTTGGACTAAGATATGATTAGATTTACTACTAGAAAGACTCGAAGTTGAATCTGTGTGTGCTAACGATGGTAAATACAGGTTGTTCAAATTACTAGAAGATTTAGATCTTTTCGAGGCAGCGAGGGACTTCAATCCAGTACTAGAATGGTTTGGTGATCGGCTTATTCCAATAGGCTTAGTCGAATTTGAATTTTCATACATGTTGTTCATGTATCTATTGATTTCCATATCATCCCAGTTGTACTCATAAAGTTTCTTTTCCAACCTATAGGGCTTACTCAGGTTACTCTTACTTAAGCCTGTATTAATGGAATTTATCCTTAATGTAGAATATAACCTCAAAGACAATTTTTTCACTGTCAACGGTTCATTAACTGATAATGCTATCTTCCCTGATAATAGTACCGACGCTGCATCATGTTCATTTCCTTTCAATACCAATATATCGTGGTCAAGGTTCTTTAATCTGATATCAAACAACGAGGCTTGCTTGAGGTTGTTCGTTTGTTTCTTACCCATGATATGTTAGATTGATCCTTGATCTTCCAGGCATGAAAAAGAATCATGACGGGCATTTATCTCCTAAGTTCTTACATATTTCAGTTTCGCTGTCACGTGAATCAATGCTCGGAAAAATTTCTTTTCATTTTCATTTTTATCCGTTTTGGGGAATCATGAGATCATCGGAAAAACATACCGCAGGATCTTACGTTAAATTTGACTTTATAATGACTATTGGTCTATTATGAACTCGTATTGATAATGTAGTCTATATGTATGCTATTAGTCGCAAATGGGTTTACATGAGGTAGCCAATATTGAGGCTATACAGAAATAGAATAAGTGCTTCCAATTGATAACGATAAAAACCCACGGCACATCTTGCCTCATTTTGTGTAAGTATATTCCCACTTGTTGAATGTTAATACATGTAATGGTTTTCTGCTATTGAAAAGTTTCTGTAGTTTTTGCACAAAATACAGAACTTCGATGTAAAACGGTGTGTAACTTTGAGCAGTATTGATTTACTATTCGGTAATTGATTTCTAAGCCCTTCAGCTGTGTAATATAACCTCATTGACTACGTTAATATTGCATTTTGTAACAAAAATTTGTATAACTAATGACTCCAGCATCATTTCAATATCCATTTTGGCGTTTATACATGGTTTCATTTACTCGCGCGATATTACTTCAAGTACAAAAATTGAACTCGTAATACATATTGTATAATATACCAGCAATTTATCAAACCAGAAACATGAGGCATACCACAGTATTATCTTTCGTTCGCTTATTCATGTGATGACTTGTCAAAAATTAGGTCTAAGCAGCAGCACTTTTGAGCGTGTATGAAACGCGCAAAAAGTATCTAACACCAATAAGTACTATTGCAAGCATAACAGTACCTTCTGTATCGGCATGATACCTTTCAGATTGACACTGTACCTTAACAATTAGCCAGAATCATTTCTTTTTAGATGCCGTTAATTTATCCTTGTTGCAGGCTATTTTTGGAACAAGTACCGCAACACAAAGTATATAGATCACGTGGAATTCCTAAAATTGCAAAAAAGAGAACATCAGCCAGCCATTTAACCAGCTACAAGCTGACGACAATACATAAAACCAGTTATAGACTAGGGACCAGACTCTTTAGACGTAAAATGTGAGTTAAATGGTACCTTTCAGCGATTCTTTGACATTCGTGAATATTTTCAAAGTGGCTGGACTATTTATTGTATCATCAGCACATATATATGTGTCTATTCGTTCCAAGAACATCAATACTAAATTTTTAAGTTAATCTTAGCTAAAATAAGTTACAACTGTATATTGTGGTATACCATAAAGGGGACTAACGTATAATAATCCAGCAAACGTTTGCCCATTCATACAGTGGAGGAGTCATTAAATTGAAGATTCACATACAACTCACCCTAGTCGATCATTAAATCTTGTTGTTTTCTTCATTTCATTTCTTTAATATTGGGTATCAATTTTGATTTCAGGCTCTTATAATATTTATGTATACAATAACAAATTGCATTATTTAGGTCACCTCCATTCAAGCTATGAATATAACGTCAGTTTCATCAAACACAACTAAACCTTTAGCTTGCATTGAAAATATTAATAATCATATTTATGACGATAACCTGACACTGGACGAATCCAAGTATTTGAAAAAGAGTAGGTCTCAATCTACGATTAAATCACCTAGGCAATTATCTAGAACACCATCTCATAAATATCATGCCAGAAGCAAACGAAGACCATGCTCATATACCCCACCAATGAGCTTGAACATACCATCCAGTCCATTCACACACCTGGGATTTTCATTAAATTCATCAACACCGGAATCTTCAGATTTAGAGTCTTTACCTGATTTAGCTGACGACAGAGATACACCATTTTCATCGCCAGTAAACAGAAACCCACAAACTCCAAATGATTCGTTTTTTCCCATTTCACGGAAAGCAGATAACATAAAGTATCTATCTCCAAAGGGTGTCCAACCAAATATCTTTGAAATACCTGAAATTGTCTACAAAATTGTTGAATTTGTTGACATTCAAAATACCGTGGTTCCTCAAGAAGGGACGGTCATAAGAAGAAAACCATTATCTAGTAATCATGCATTTTTGATATATGGGGATAAGCAACAAGCTGAGTCGGCCTTAAATGATCCAGGTGAACAATATATTAATAGTCGAAATGTATTATTCAGCTGTTTACAAGTGAATAAACTCTTTAATCAAGTAACGAAAGAAATATTGAATCAAAAGTTTTTCTTCGATGATGAAAGAAAACTTTATAACTTCATTCAAAGTAAAAAAAATGATCAATCTAAATTGAAACCTTCATTATTTGTGTTCCATAAATTATTTCACGCTAAACAGAGCACAATTGACTTCATCAAAAATCAAATGGACTTTTCAAATTTACAATGGCTTGAGTTTTATATGTGTCCCAAACTTTCTCCAAGTATTGATTTTTTGCAATACGGCCATAACATTAAAAAAATAGTGATTACAGGGTCCAAAGTCGTTGATGATCACTTTATATCGATGGTGTCCAAAAAGTGTCCAAACTTAGAGGTGTTAGATATACGAGCATGTGAATTGGTTTCAGACTCGGGTATCTACCAAGTTGCTAAAATGTGTAAAAAATTGACCACTATAAATTTTGGTAGAAAGAATAAGGGAAATTTAATTACAGATTCGAGTCTATCTCTTTTGATACGTAATAACCCATTGTTAAGTACGGTTGGTTTGGCTGGATGCCATATTACTGATAGAACTTTATGGGATATTGCTATTAGATGCGACGATCATTTACAGAGGTTATCCTTAAATAATTGTCCCTACATAACAGACCAGTCAATTCCACTAATTCTCCATAGCAACCTATTCAATAACGTATCTGTCTTGGAATTACGTTTTACACATCAAATTACAAACTTCAAACCAATTATAGAATTCAAAAGAAGACAGGAGTTGAAAGGTATTTCTATTCTTATTGAAGTATGTGAAAAATTATGCTTGATGATGCGAACACAGGAGTTAGAAATGGATAAAGTCATTTCGCAAAGAATTTTCGAAGATATATCCAATTGGGCAAACAACAACGACGATGGAGATCTACCATATCAAGAATTTGTGCAGTTAAGAAGATTTAAATAATTAGCATAGAGCATATACATAATAAATCAACCATAATAATAATAATAATAATAATAATAATAATAATAATAATAATAATAGACAACTTTTTGCAATAACAAATTCTGTAATCTCGGGTAATTCCTCTTTCGTCAACCGGTCCCGTCTATTGAAGTTTCATCTCGATTTGGAAATTCTCATACACGCTTTGAATTGATTAATGATTTGTTTTTTAAACAACGACTACAACAGAAATAAATACTAACCTTCGTTCCAATACACAACCAATCATTAAACTTCCGACACGTCTTAAAGTTAAAGATTTAAAATAAAATTTGTCCTAATTAGCTTAATAACAGGAAGAACGCAATGATTGGAAGATGTCATCTATAAATCTAGTTAATAATTCAATATTGGCAACAATTAGACTGGACGCAAACAACGTTGATGATTATATATTATTCAATAAAGGCATCTCCAATGCATCATATAGAACCCAATGCAAATCTACACATCCAAGAAGAGACAATATATTGCAGAAACAGGCATCATTTATTCAAAATTCTAGAAATGGAAATATGAAATCGTTGAAAAATCACCCTTCCAAACTCGACCTTATAGACGATACAAAATTGACGTCGCTTCCATTACCTCCTCCACCAAAGTCACGAAATTCAATACTATCGCAAACAACTATGATTGAAGACGATCAATGCAACGATAACCTTGAATCTGCCATGACGAATGAAATAGATGATGATTTTGATGAAGAAATGGAAGAGAGCGAGGATCCAATAATTCTCATAGAAGACTACGTCACTAATAAAACTAACATTAATAACGACAATGACAAGCAAAAACACTTCAATAAAAAGGATTCATTGGCGGCATTTAAAGATCGCATATATGAAAAGGAAGATACTCCTAATTTATCGACCGCATCGTCAACAATAGTAAATGGATTAGTGAAGGACATCTCTCCTGAAACAACTTTTTCGCCTGAAGAGTCATTTACGAAAACCAAAATTTCGAGACGAGAACAAAATCTCGAAGAGATTTTTGGTAAAATTCCTGGTAGTGATTCTTTGAAATACTGTGATTTATGTGAGAAACCCCTATATGAGATCAGCTCCATAATAGATAGTAACGTTAATACTTTCCAGGATGTTTCAACAAGTAACGCAGTATTGCGAAAGGAAGATGATCAGCTATATCGTGAATTTGTTTGCTGGGAATGTGTTGAAACATACGAAGAATTTATTAATGAATTATGTGCCAATGAATTAAATATAAATAACGAAAATACGTATAACGAGAATACATATAACGAGAATACATATAACGAGATGAGCAACGAGAGCAACCCGACAAACAAAGAGCCTATAGGATTGCTTGAAATATTTCAAAACGTCAATCAAAAATATAATATTCAATACACGAAGGTAGAAACAATGTTGGATGGAGCATACAAACAATACCATTCTACAGGTTTAGTCGGAAAATTGTATAAATTGAATAATAGCACTGAAAATACGCCTTTGAAGTTACACGATGAGGTTGAAACATTCGAATGGTTAAATTATTTACGATACAAGTTACGATGGAGATGGCGAATAGCAGGCCTAATTCCTAACATTCTTAGACCAAACTCAAGTCAATCATAGTGTATATAAATTAGCTACATCTTGTAATGTATCCTATATTAGTTCTACCTCCAACACTTTTATGTAGTTTTTTGATACCTGTATATAAATTAACGAATATGATTTAAATATTCTTGTCTCTAACATTAGAGATAATTCTACAAGCAGGGCCGAAATGATTAGAAATATACCGCTAAACAGAATCCTATTTATGCGAAATTTTAGCATATGTACAAATCTTCAATATTCTTCACCGAAAGTAAGAAACTTTGAAAACATATTGTCATTGGAAGAATTCATGTTTCGGGCAAAAGTTAAGTCTATATATCGAAAATTAGTCAGGATAATATATAAATCTCACGAAAAAGATGATTTACTTAGATACGCCAAACATGAATTCATTATGAATAATGAAATGTCGGACTTATCACAAAGGAGGTATCTTTTGAACGATGGTGTGAATAAGATAAATCAAATGTTAGCTATGATGAATTTACAAGACAGTAAGATTTATAACGACTAAGTAATATATACATGGATTATAGTTATTAATTACATCTATGAAAGATATATACATGTGTAATTAAAATCTTAAACCGGAAATAGATGTATCAGTAATTGACTTTTCAATGATTTGAAACGTCTCATTTTTAAAATTAGCATCCAATTCTAAGTTTTCGTCAAGCTCCAAGTTTTTGGTATTCAATTCATTCAACTTATTTATTTGAAGCTTTTTGATATTCAATGATTTCAAATCAGCAATCAATGTGTTGTTGATCGAGGTTAAATTTTTCGAAGCATCAACTTTACACAATTGATTTAAAACTTTAGATAAATCAATTAGATTTACAAAAATATGGTTAACTTCCCATGATAAAATACTACTGATGGAATTGATTAATGAATTAAATTTGTCAAGTTTCAAATTCTTCATCAAAAATTTTTCAATAGATTCATTTTCCTTTGCGTTGTCAAATTTGATGTATTTAAAAACACTTAAATATATTTTGAATAACCATTTTTCAAAAACAGTTAATTGCTCCAAATACATCACATTGTTCATATACTTATTGAATAATTTAAATAGCTTTAGGGAACTGCTATTGTTGATATTAAGAATAATTAACTCCTTAATGTAATTCAATTTTATATATTCCTCACCATATATTGGTCCTAACTCCAATAGCTCGGGATACAATGGTTCGTTAACACCAAATTTCCAGTGTATTTTTTTATCTCTGTTATCAGATACATGGAAAGTTTCATTTAATAAGCTTATTTCAAAGTTTTTGATATTATTACTAAAATAATTGTAGTAATTCACATCGTTAGTTAATCTGGATACTTTCAATATTTCTAAAAGTAGGTTGTGTTTGCTTAAGGACTTATTCAATTTATCACCGAATTGTAAAAAGTTTTCCAATTTATTAAATATATCCTTCTTGAAACCAAGCATTATATTTTCATTAATTTCATATTCTGCGGTCAAATAGAACCGATAAATATTGATAAGATGACTTAAGTTCGTTTTCGACGGGAAACAGTTCCTCTGAGTTAAATAGTGACTCAAAGTATCATGTTGTATCATTTTGATATTTAACTTTTGATAATGCAAGAATGCCAATGACTGACAATTTAAATACGAATATAATTTAATTTGCCATAATTTCAAATTGAAGTTGCACTTATCATCTATCAATAACTTCTCTATAATACAGATATTCTTAATAATAGTTTCGAGATTTAAATGCTTTTTCATTTCCAATATAATATTAATCAAAATTAATTCATGAGCTGGAAAGAAATCTGTCAGTTCTTTAACTTTCAATAAATGTTTAAATTTTCCATAAATCTCCCAATTTAAATTACAGAACTCATCACCTGTCTGGTCAAACAATAATTTAAATTTTTGGTTATTGACCAACGAAATTAATTCATTTATATCACTTCGAGATGAACTTCTTAATTTGACAGTTGAATCCTCGATTATCTTCTTAAATTTTACCGTGTCGAATGATTTATAATAAAATTTCAAATCGTTGAAGCAACATGATTTATTATTGAATTGGTTATAATACTCCAAGATAAATTCATCCATCGAGATATTATATATTTTGGCCATTTCAACTAAAGCTAAAGTGGAATTTCTTGACCTTGGATGGCTGTCTATAGTACTTTTCAAATCTGAGACCAGAATGTTCTTTTTAAAAGATGACAAAACTAAATGCTTCCATGTATCAAAATCGTTGAAATTTTCTTCAAAAATTAACTGTGTTGTATAAGAACGCAACTTATCCCACTTCTGTAATATATTTAACACATCCAAATATACTAATTTCAACTCTAAGTCAAGAACGTGATCCAACTTGAAACTATCTAAAACAGACTCTATTTTCGAGTATTCTTCTAGGTTGTATAATAATTTAACATAAACAAACATTTCTTGGGTAGTTGTCAATGGCGTCAAGTTTTCTTGTAATTTCAACCCTAACGTATTAAATAGTAGACTTTCCTTGGGTTCATTAGAATTATTACTTAAAATTAAACAAGACAATATTGACCACATTGAGTACGAGCGATTCGATTTATCGACCTTTTGTAGATTCATGGCGGACTTCTGTAGAGCTTTTAAGTCAAAATTTTTCACGGAATTTTCGAACCAGCTCATGACGATGGAATTGGTAGGATATTTCTTCACTGCATTTTCGTATACTAAACTTGTTTCTTTAACACGTCCGGCTTTACTAAAAATAGTGTACAATAACCCAAGTGTTCTGGAGTCATTTGGTACCTTCTCCATAAGTTTTAGACTCTGGTCAATTGATTCGTGGATCTTTCCTGACGAGAAAAGTAAATGGCAATTTAATGCCCCATAATATGTGTTGTTGGGGTATTTTTTCAATCTAACAGAAATAAGGGATTGAGCGTATCTTAAGGATCCTTGCTCAATGGCATCTAGGATATCTTGATCAGGGTCTGACATGTCTGGTTGAATACTTTGTCTATTGGTCCAAGATACTGAAATTTTTCAATAAAAATTCGTGCGGTCGCTCACATGTTCATTTCACAAATCCTACACTGCAGAAACAAAAGCATGTCTTTGCTACATAGCGCCAGTTGCGTCAAGGATTATCGTTATAATACCAAAAACATGTATCTCTAATCCGACAATTTGAATAATTGTACCGTGTACTCTGATACCATGAATATTGTATATGTCGAACCATAAGTACACACCAAGATGCCGCGATAACTAGATGCGGTACTTCTAGACCTCGGCTTCAAGTTATCGCCTCATACGCTCGCATCCCATTTAACCTCATACACCTCTCTTGTACTGCCGAGACTTCGCTGTTTTCGGTGTCCAAGGACCCCGTTCCAATAATAATCTCTATAATTGCCATATATGTCTTGCAATAAGAAACGATACCACGCACGTGCCAAGACTCCGTCGGTCTTTGGGTAACTGCATTCCACCCAGCCTCCACGAAGCCAATACGCCATGTTCTTGTACACACCACCCCACATGCAACGACTCTTCATCTCACCATACAACTTCCCAAACCTCCCAGTTCTTGCATCTTTCCCCAGAACTATCCGCCGGCAGAATACGTTGACCCTGTTCTCACAAATGTACCTTTGCCAGTCTTTGGTCTAGTCTACAAATGTAATCTCTCCCTTATTCTATCTACAAATGTAAGCCATTAATCTAGTCAACAATGTCGAATTTTTTTTCTGTCTACAAATAAGCCGTGCCTTATTCTTGTCCACGCCTTCAGTCGAGTCTACAGATGTAATCCCTTGCCTTTGGTCTAGTTTCACCACTACTCAACTAGACTCCATTATGGGATGCATTGATAGCTTCGGTCCAACAGTCGATATGCCATAGCCATACCTCCTCTTGTGCCTGGTGCTCTTTCTTCTCCTCCCTAGACTTTGTCGTTATTTATTCTTTGTCTCGGTGGGAGTATATCCGATAATTCCGATTACGTAATCGACATTTCTAAGACATGTTTCGTATTTGTACCGTATTTTTCTTTGCTATCATATCAATCACCTCCATGCATCAATCCCAAGCTTGGTTTATTCCTGTCACCCACCCACCAGACGACTCATTAATCCGGATCCATCATTCCTGTTTTCTACATCCAAGTATGCATTTGGATTGTGTACCGTTTGAAGCAACTACCGTCTAGGATTTATCATCTTGTCGTATGTTTTTACACTTTAAGATTTGGCGCGCAGAAAATTAACTTCTAGTGTTCATTTTGACGTCTTATCTCGCATTTTCTTCTAGAAGGCTTATTTATTGCGTTACCGACTCGCAGGCCAAGCTGGTTACATAGCCCTGGGTGGCACCATACTAGATGATCATATGTGGGTAAGATAAAACCTTCTTGGCCTTCTTGGCTGATAAGCTTCATATATAAATATGGAAGTTACGGTAGTGAAAAATACAGGAATTAAATGTAGACATACGAAAAGAACTACCTGATGAATAGTTCAACAAGTTCAGAGTTAGAAAAGAGTCATGAGCAGATGAATGATAAGCTTCAGCCGTACAGACTAGGCATTGAAGAAGTCGCGAAACAGTTTGAAAGCAATCTCGAAAATGGGCTAACGTCGTCGCAGGCGAAGACAGTATATGAGCGTGACGGGGGAAATAACTTGGGAGAAGATGAAAAGATCTCGTACACCAAGATCTTAGCGCATCAAATGTTCAATGCGATGATCTTGGTGTTGATTATATCGATGGTTATCGCGTTGGCAATCAAGGACTGGATCTCGGGTGGGGTAATTGGGTTTGTTGTGTTCATCAATATTCTGGTTGGATTTGTGCAAGAGTTGAAGGCGGAGAAGACCATGGGGTCGTTGAGGTCGTTGAGTTCCCCTACAGCATTCGTTTTGAGAAACGGAGATGATGTGACGATTCCTGCGGAGGAGGTCGTTCCTGGTGATATCGTCCACGTCAAGGTGGGAGACACCGTTCCGGCGGACTTGCGTTTGATAGACACCATGAACCTCGAGACCGATGAAGCATTATTGACAGGTGAATCGTTGCCAATCGCGAAGGACCACAACGAGATCTATCCTGATCCGAGCATTCCTATTCCAGTTGGTGATCGTCTTAATATTGCATTTAGTTCTTCAGTCGTTTCGAAAGGACGCGGCAAGGGCATTGTTATAGCTACTGGTTTGAATACCGAGATAGGTACGATTGCACAATCGTTACGAGGTAATGAAGGTTTAATTAGAAAAGTTGATAAGTCCAACAACCGTAAACCACAAAAAAGAGAGTATCCGCTTGCTTTTTTGGGCACATTAATGGACATCTTTCTTAATATCTTAGGAGTTAATGTTGGTACTCCTTTGCAAAGAAAATTGTCACTCTTGGCGATTTTCTTATTCTGGGTCGCAGTTATCTTCGCTATTATAGTTATGGGATCGCAAAAGATGATTGTCAACAAAGAGGTGGCCATTTATGCTATTTGTGTTGCTTTATCGATGATCCCATCAGCGTTAATTGTTGTGTTGACTATTACTATGGCAGTAGGTGCACAAGTAATGGTTCAAAAAAATGTCATTGTCAGAAAGTTGGATTCTTTAGAAGCGTTAGGAGGAATTAATGATATTTGCTCCGATAAAACTGGTACCTTGACTCAGGGTAAAATGATCGTTAGGAGAGTGTGGATCCCTAATATTGGTACCTATTCTGTAGATAATATGAATGAACCATATAACCCAACAGTGGGTGACATGTCTTTTACCAAATATAGTCCTAAATTCGCAAAAGAAACAGATGAGGAAATTAATTTTTTACCTAGTTTACCAGATAATCCCAGAAACTTCGAAGATTGGTTATATACTGCAACATTAGCTAATATCGCATCAATCAATCAAGCAAAAGATGAAGAATCTGGTGAATTGGTTTGGAAGGCTCACGGTGACGCCACTGAAGTGGCTATTCAAGTATTTACTACGAGATTAGACTACGCTAGAAATTCCATCGAAGGGAATTACGAACACCTTAAGGAGTTTCCATTTGACTCTACTATTAAAAGAATGTCAGCTATATATAATTCAAAAGAGACAGGGGAAGTCAGAATTTATACGAAAGGTGCTGTTGAAAGAATACTAGGTATTTGTACTCATTGGTTAGGCCATTCAGACAATTATGATGAAGATTATGACAGCAATTACGATAATAGTAAACCTATCGAATTAACTGATGATGATAGATCTATGATCGAGGAAAACATGAACACATTATCGTCTCAGGGTTTAAGAGTTTTGGCGTTCGCGACTAGAAATGCGACTGACTCAAACGATGATTTAGACGACAGGGAACAAGTTGAGAAAGACTTGATATTTCAGGGCTTAGTTGGTATATATGACCCTCCAAGAATTGAAACTGCTGATTCTGTTAAAAAATGTCACAAGGCTGGTATTAATGTTCATATGTTAACTGGTGATCACCCTGGTACAGCTAAAGCAATTGCTCAAGAAGTTGGTATTTTGCCGCACAATTTGTATCATTATAGCGATGACGTTGTTAAATCAATGTGTATGACTGCTAATGAATTTGATGGATTAACCGATGAAGAAATTGATAATTTACCAGTTTTACCATTAGTTATTGCGAGATGTGCTCCCCAAACCAAGGTTAAAATGATTGATGCTTTGCATCGGCGTAAGAAGTTTGTTGCTATGACAGGTGATGGTGTTAATGACTCCCCGTCGTTAAAGAAGGCAGATGTTGGTATTGCCATGGGCCTTAATGGCTCAGATGTGGCAAAAGATGCTTCTGATATTGTGTTGACAGACGATAATTTCGCATCCATCTTGAATGCTATTGAAGAAGGCAGAAGAATGTCTGCAAATATTCAAAAGTTTGTCTTGCAATTATTAGCAGAAAATGTTGCTCAAGCCTTGTATTTAATGATAGGTTTAGTTTTTATTGATAATTCTGGATTTTCGGTTTTCCCATTATCACCTGTTGAAGTCTTATGGATTTTGGTTATCACATCATGTTTCCCAGCTATGGGGTTAGGTCAAGAAAAAGCTAGTGATGATATTTTAGAAAAACCACCAAATAGTACAATTTTTACATGGGAAGTGATTATTGATATGTTAGCCTATGGGCTATTCATGGCTATTTCGTGTCTTGTTTGTTTTGTTGTTATTGTTTACGGCGTTGGTGACGGTTATTTAGGAATTGACTGTAATGCATCTGATACTCATTGTGACCTAGTTTTCAGAGGGAGATCAGCTTCTTTTGCCACGATGACTTGGTGTGCTTTAATTTTAGCATGGGAATGTGTTCATCCGGATAATTCCTTGTTTTACATGAGAAGGGATACAGATAATCCATGGTGGAAGCAAACAGCAATCGATTTGTGGAGCAACCAGTTTTTATTCTGGTCGATTATTTGTGGGTTTGTTTCTGTTTTTCCTGTTGTTTACATTCCGGTTATCAATAATGATGTTTTCTTGCACAAGGGTATTGGTTATGAATGGGGTGTATCGTTTGGCTTCAGTTTTATGTTCTTGCTCTCATCAGAAAGTTGGAAATGGACAAAGAGAATTTTCAAGCGTAAGCAGGCTAAAAATATTCAAAACCCAGAATATGATTTGGAAAGAAACGATCCATTTCAAAAGTATGCCTCTTTTTCGAGGTCTAACACATTTGAAAAGAATAATGTTATTGTCTAAATCTTGGGTGTTATTCAATTCTTACATACTAATAATTTTCAATTTAATAAATATATATATATCGTGTTATCATATACAACTAGTAGATATTCTAGTAGAAAATAATATAAAATCATCTCAATAATTGATCCTTTACCTCTAGATGTGTGCCCAAATGGTCGGTATTACCAAATATTTGAATGACACCTTTACCATCCTGTTTGTTAATATCTATAACCGAAACAGAAGTATTAAATGGAACTTTCAAATCCTTCGGCTTTAGGGTTGGACTTAATTTGTATTTCTTTATGTCATAAAGATAGTTAATGAAGGCCGTTATGACGCCTCCATGGGTACATATTCCATAGTTTGAATAATCTTTACCTTCGCTGAGTTTCACAATATGGTCCCATTCTCTATCGACTCTCACTAAGAAGTCTTGTTTCGATTCCCCCATATTTCTAAAATTTTCACCATACTTTGCTAGCGCATCTTTAAGGTACATCCCTTGAACAAGTCCCATTTCTCGCTCTCTTAGGTTCGGTGTTGTTCTGACATCTATATCAGGATGACATTTGAGTATTTCTTTGCATGTGTTTTGGCATCTCATTAAGTCTGAAGTGGAGAATCCGTCGAACTTAATATTCTTCAAGGCTTCTCGAACTAGCTCCGATTGATTTTGTCCAGCTTCGTTTATGTCTATATCTAAATGGCCTTGTAAGATTTTTTGTACATTATGTTCAGTTTGACCGTGCCTCACTATAAAAATCCGAAGTGTATTCGGGTCTTGGTTTATTTTAACTTCTATTGTCATGGTATATATATTATAAATATATTATGATGGAATATGTTAAGATTTTATTTCGCATCTTCTTTAGACAATTTTTCCAGACGACCTATACTTTAAATTAACGTCTATTATCTATGTACTATATTATTTTATCTACCTTTATAGATTCGGCTTGATTCTTGAAATCGTGAAATACATCCTTCTTTATTTTAAAACCATGATCATCTGGTAGAGGGAACTTTCTATTCATTAAATCCTTTTTGTAAGCATGCAACGAATTCACAGCACTAGAAAAAAAGTTGTTATACTCTTTCACAAACTTCGGTTTCATAGAGCCTTTTGGATCACCCATTCCTAGCAAATCTGATATAACTAATACCTGTCCCGAACAGCCTGGACCAGCACCAATACCAATTGTAGGTATAGATATGTTGTTGGTTATATACTCAGACAATTTGTTAGGAATGCACTCCATGAGGATTGAAAATGCTCCAGCCTTTTGCAAATCCAAACAGTCTTTATAGATTTCGAGAGCCCTCTCGACACTATTTCCTTGGAGTTTAAATCCACCAAGCGAATTGTGGCGTTGTGGTGTCAAGCCAACATGGCTCATTACGGGTATACCTATGGAAGTCAACTTCTTTACTGTAGGCGCTATTTCAGATCCACCCTCTAACTTTACAGCTTGAGCTTTCCCGTATTTTATCAACTTTATAGCTGACGAAACGGCTTGTTCTACTGATATTTCTGTGGATCCAAAAGGTACATCTGCCACAATAAACGACAGCTTGTTACCTCTGTAAACAGCCTTGGTATGATACAAAAATTCATCAAATGGTATTTCAGTGGTGTCTTCATAACCTAATGCAACCATAGCTAATGAGTCCCCAACCAAATTGATGTCTATATCAGCACTTTCAGCATACTTGCCTGTTATATAATCATAAGCTGTCACCATGGAAATCGGTGTTTTTGTTTCGTAAAGTCGTTGGATATCCAATAATGTCTTTCGTTTAATATCATGCTGATAGGACGATCTTACTATATTGGCAGAGCTGAAACATCTTACGTGATTGACGATTTTGATTTGGTTCCTGAAAAGGATCATTGTCAATATATATTCTTCTTATACTTAGTCTAAAATTCTAGGAATTTTGTTCTGATATTTTTTAGTGCATTCAAGTTGCCGAATTTTTATAGATTCCGATCTAAACGATTGTCTCAGTATTTTATTTCACGATAGATTTTAAATTGCCATTGTCTAGTTATTATTAAAATCAAATTCCAGTTACAATAATACATACCAACAATAATGCCGTCATTCGATAAATCGTTTGTGATGAACCATACTTGTCTTCGTATCAAGGATCCAAAGGTTTCGATTCCGTTTTATACCGAGAATCTTGGTATGAAATTAATTGCCACCTTACCTTTCCCTGATAAGAAATTTACATTGTATATGTTGGCATATGACAATGAAGACACAGACCGTAGTTTGAGCTGGTCTGGTAGAGAAGGGGTGCTCGAATTGTGTCATAATCATGGTGTCGAGAACGATGAATCCTACATTTTGAATAATGGTAACGGGAAAGAGTTCAGGGGTTTTGGTCACATTTGTGTTTCTGTCGATAATATTGAAGCTGCAGAAGCTCAGTTTCTAAACAAAGGTGTTAAATTCCAAAAGAAATTGGCTGATGGGAGACAAAAGAACATTGCTTTCGCTTTAGATCCAAACGGATACTGGATCGAATTAATCGAACATGGTAAGAACAAAGCCACTAATAAGACGACCTCTGCGCACTACAGATTCAACCATACCATGATTAGGGTTAAGGATCCAAAGAAATCTCTAGACTTTTATCGTAACGTATTGGGTATGAAATTATTTTCATCAAGTGTTCATGAAGGTGCAAAATTTACCCTCTACTTCCTAGGCTATGAACATGATTCATCTTTCAAAGAAGATACCCTTGAAAGAGAAGAACAGTCGAAGAAACAGGGGGTTATAGAGCTCACTCATAACTGGGGCACTGAATCAGATAGCGAATTCGAAGGTTATCACAATGGTAACTCCACAGAAAACGGTGCTATTCAAGGTTACGGTCACACATGTGTATCGTGTCGTGACCCAGGTAAGTTCTGTAAAGAGATTAATGATGAGTTCGGTGAAGCAAACATTGATTGGGCTGTACAATGGAATAAAGGTGCATTGAAGGAACTTGCTTTTATAAGAGATCCAGATGGATATTCTATTGAAATCATAAACTCTGTATTCAACAAATAACTATTTGCGAATGGAACTATCTCTACAAGAATTGTAACGTCTTGTCATTTTTAGAATCAGTATAGGATTTAAATAAACCAAAACATTTATGTCTTGAAGCAATTATGTAGTTTGTAGCAAAATTAATATGTCACATGATGTGTTTAGTAATACTAGACTGCTCTGGTAGTATAACAATTAGAAAAAGACGAGTTTATATATATAAACGTCTCTTCCTAATATATGATTGCCGGTGTATTTAGACGTTATTTAACAACATCAAGAATGGTCTCTCAACAAACTACCGAAAAGGTTCAACAATTAATTAAAACTAAGCCAGTTTTTATTGCTTCAAAGGTGAGTATTTATATGAGTCGACTTGGACATGTTGCCACTGTTTGGAATATGTGAATTACTTAGGAGGAAGATGAACAATTAATTACTAACCCTTATAGTCTTACTGCCCATACTGTGCCAAGACTAAGAACACTATTTCCTCCATCACCAAAGATGCGTACATTATTGAATTAGATGAAATGGAAGATGGTGGCGAAATTCAAGAAGCCTTGTATGAATTAACAGGTCAAAAGACGGTTCCAAACGTTTTCATTGGCGGTGCTCACATTGGAGGTAACTCTGATGTCCAAGAATTAAGTTCTACTGACAACTTGGAAAGCAAGGTCAAGGCTGTTTTATAAACATTTTAAATATTATAATATGTATATGAATAACTATCTTCTTTACATGAATAATGACTAATGTAGTGACTGAATGTCAGAATAAAGCAGACCGTAAGATGATTTATATTACAATATGAGTCAATAGAATTCAGGTCTACTGACTAGTTTACCTAAAACCATTAATTTGTAGGTGAAATCGTTGATTTGTGTGGTTAATTAGATGATAACAAACCCATTCTGGAAGCATTGAATATCATCCGGATTTCAACATTGGAAGGTCAACCTATACATATTGTTAGGCCATTCTAAATAGAATAGATGCATGGACGTGCGCGTGCTTATATTAAAGTAGAAAAATTTCTGTAAGATTTAATATCAAGTGAATTATTAGCTATTAAATACTCAATACAGGTCAAGATGTCTAATATCGGCTTACAAATTCGTCAGTCTATTCCGTCTATTGATCCTGTTGTTGCAGATTATGCTGTTGGATATATCCAACACGTTTCACATTCGACGGAAGACAGTATTTCTGCTCAACAGGTGGATATTAACAACGAAATGGAATTCATAAAAGAGTTATTAATTGATGCGGGTGGTTCAGATGGTAAAGTCTCACAGTTAGCAAAAACTTTAGCAGAGCAATTAAACGTAAAATTAAAAGAAAACATGGCAAAGTTAGAAGTTACTGGTGATACTTCGAAAAGGTTGTTGGATATTAATTTGTTACGTCAAAATAATTCAAAGAGAGACATTAATTCTTCATTAGCTTTATTGAATGCCAGTAATGATATTGAACATACTGGTAGAAAGATGGAAAGTAGAGTGGATACGAAGAAATTAGAAAAACAGGAAAGGAAGATCGCTAAAAAGGTGGCCAAAAGAAATAATAAGTTTGTTCAATATGAAGCATCTAAGTTGATCAACGAAAAGAAAGATGATGATTATGATTCATTTTTTCTTGAAATTAATCCTCTTGATTTTGGCTCAAGTGCTGGTAAGTCAAAAGATATTAAGCTCGATAATTTCGATTTGTATGTCGGTGATGGCCAAAGAATCTTGAGTGAGGCTTCATTAACATTAGCTTATGGTAGAAGATATGGTTTAGTAGGTCAAAATGGTATTGGTAAATCGACCTTATTGAAAGCATTGTCAAGAAGAGAATTAAATATTCCAAAGCACATTACAATCTTACACGTGGAACAAGAAATTAGAGGTGATGACACATCGGCATTGCAAAGTGTCCTAGATGCTGATGTTTGGCGTAAGAGCTTGTTGCAAGAAGAAGCTAAGATTTCGGAAAGAATCAGCGAAATTGAAAAATTAAGAACCGAATTCGAAGAAGAATCCAATGAAGTAGTAAAATTAGACAACGAAAGAGAAGATTTAGATAAACACTTGCAAGAAGTCAATGAAAAATTATATGAAATGGAATCTGATAAAGCTGAAAGTAGAGCTGCAGCCATTTTGTACGGTTTAGGGTTTACTAAAGAAACCCAACACTTGGCGACAAAGTTATTTTCGGGGGGTTGGAGAATGAGATTATCTTTGGCAAGAGCGTTGTTCTGTGAACCTGATTTGTTATTATTGGATGAACCTTCCAATATGTTGGATGTTCCATCTATTACTTACTTAGCTCAGTACTTGCAGAGTTATAAATCTACGGTGTTAGTAGTTTCGCACGATAGAGCGTTCTTAAATGAAGTGGCTACTGATATTATTCATCAACATTCTGAAAGACTAGATTACTACAGAGGTTCGAATTTTGATTCTTTCTACGCATCGAGGGAAGAAAGAATTAAAAATCAACGCCGTGAATACGAAAATCAAATGGCATATCGTAAACACTTGCAAGCGTTTATTGATAAGTTTAGATATAATGCAGCCAAATCGTCTGAAGCTCAGTCACGTATTAAGAAATTGGAGAAGTTGCCAATCTTGGAGCCTCCAGAAGATGATAAGGTAGTTACATTTAGATTTCCAGATCCAGATAATATATCACCTCCTATTTTAAGAATGGAAGATGTTACATTCGGTTATGATCCATCCAAGATTTTATTGAAGAATGTTGACTTAGATGTTCAAATGAATTCACGTATTGCATTCTGTGGTGGTAACGGTACTGGTAAAACTACATTATTAAAGTTATTAATGGAGTCATTACGTCCATTAAGTGGGTTTGTAACAAGAAATGGAAGATTGAGAATTGGTTATTTTGCACAGCATCATGTTGATGCGATGGATTTAACTCTTTCTGCTGTCCTGTGGATGTCTCAAACTTTCCCTGGTAAATCAGATGAGGAATACAGACGTCATTTGGGTTCTTTTGGTATAACTGGTTCATTAGGTTTACAAAAAATGCAATTATTATCGGGGGGTCAAAAGTCGAGAGTAGCTTTTGCAGCGTTATGTTTAAACCAGCCTCATATCTTAATTATGGATGAACCTTCTAATCACTTGGATACCCAAGGGTTAGATGCGTTGGCTGATGCCTTGGTTCAATTTAAAGGTGGTGTCTTAATGGTTTCGCATGATGTCGCTATAATTGATAGGGTATGTAATGAAATCTGGATTAGTGAAGATCAAACGGTTAAAAAATTCCCTGGCAATATTAATGATTATAAGAAACACATTTTAGCTGCAGCTGATAAAGCCGGTGTTGTTAGCAAACATTGATTATGTCCATATTTATTGCATAGTACATATATATATATATATATATATTCACCACTAATACTACACTCTGTATTCCTGCTATTTATTATGGTCTCGTGCGTATTATCGGATCTGACTATCAGCGACTAATCGAAATACCATATTACCATATTACAGGATTTTAAACTAAAGTATCATGAGCACAAGCGGTACATTTTCGTTCAAGACAAAGCTTGGTATAAGCCTCCTATTATCGTATACTTCATTTGAAGTTTACATGCACTTAAGAACGAAGCAAGTTATATCGCAACGGAAACAAGAATATGAGAAATTTAGTAAAGCATTAAAATCAAGCGTAGTAGATAAGGATGTTGATTACAGCAAATTCAAGTCAGCGACGGTGGCTGGTATGTTTGTTAACCCGTTTGATGAGTATCGACCACAGACTGCATTTGAGTTCCTAGTTGTTCGGTTAATGGAAGCATTCGAAAGTCTTTATGGTAACCAGATTGAATTGCACAAGAAGGTTATAGAAGAGGGAGCTAGTGATGTGGAAGATGTTTTAAAATCATTCAAACCTGACCTCAAGTTATTGAGACAAAATTCCATTATATTTCAGGAATGTATCAATAAGAATAATTTTAAAAGATTGACTAGTTCATATGATGGATGGCTAAGAGTATTTTCCAATTTGAAATCATATCCTCCATTAGAGCAGCAAATGATATTTACCTGGTTGGGACAATCATGTTCGTTGGTGCAAATTTCTGGTATAAACTTTTTGACTGACCCAATCTTGAGTAAGCACTTAATTAATGAGTCGTTTGGCCCTAAGAGATTAATCGAATCTGCAATGGACTTTGATGATATCAAATATGCTACTAATAACAATATAAATTTCACACTAGTTTCTCATGATCATCCAGACCATTTAGAAATGAACGTTGTTAGGAAAATAGGTAATTCAACTACATGGATCTTGCCATTAGGGTTGAAGAAGAAATTTGCCAGAAATGGTATTTACAATGTCATTGAAATGGACTGGTGGGATTCAGTACCGCTAAATCAGTATATAACTAATGATGTTGAATTGTCTGATAGATATGAAGTTGTATGTGTTCCAGCCATGCATTGGTCTGGAAGATACGTTTTTGATTCCAATAAAACTTTATGGTGTTCGTATATAATAAAGCGAAATGGACAGTCGTTATTGTATCATGCAGGTGATACAGGATACCTGAAAGAACTTTTTGAAATTATTGGTCAAAAATATTCGGCCATAACCTTAGCATTGTTGCCAATCGGCCAATATTGTCCATCATGGCACCAGAAACCAAGACATATTTGTCCTCAGGAATCGTTACAAATCTGTGAACATATTTCATCAAAATTTATGATGGGTGTTCATTGGGGTACCTTTAAATTAAGTAGCGAGCCTATCTTAGAACCCAAACACTTGTTGGAAAAATATGCTTCAGTTATCGGCAAATCAAACAACTATCAAGCACCACACTTGGGCTTAACTTATATTTACGATTTAGAGAAAAATAAAATAATACATGACTGATTATGTATTCAATATCTGCTACATTATTCATTGGTATTAATTACCTATTATTATAACATACAAGAAAACTAAAAACTGATACTCCTTTCGAGTTGTATTTACATCTTTTCAACTCTTGTTTCTTTCAGATTCCCTACATACCATCGCTATTTCTTATTATACAACTAGTTGACAGCTTTATCTACTCATTTCTGTAAATAGCTCTCAATTTTGTTTGTTGCGAGTGAACCATGGCTCTTTGGTAAGCTTGGAAATCGGCATCAGATCTGATCACAGACCCAATAGACATAAATAAGCCGAAAGTACCAACTGATCCCATAATGTATTGACCCAATGTTCTCATCACACCATTTGGTCCGGCACCATTTTGTAAAATGGAAAATCCTCCAAATAAAACACCAACACAAACTCCGACTGTGGAACCCATTATAGCTCCCATTTTGAATTTTTCAAAATTTGACGGTTGCTGAGCATATTGATATTGTTGAACTGGTGGCATTATTACAAATTATAAATGAGCTAATTTGGTCTGTATTTTATAAATACTAAACCAGATAAATCTTTACAATTATTTAGTGTCAATTTTGATATTATTAGTTCAACCAGGAGCTAGTAAATTTTTTATCAACACTTTTTTGGTAAAACGCACACTACCTTCCCACCAACTATGATCAACGCAAAAAGCATAGAACTATTATGGCATAAACAGCAATTCAAAGAAAGCTAAACTTTAAGAGAGTATATTATCGTAATGGGCTCATCAGTATCTAAACCAGAAACCAAAGTCTTCACTCCATCGACACCAATTGATTTCAGTGCATCATTCTTGTCACAGTTGGAAAATTCAACAGAAGTGAGTATTTAGTTCCCCATTTGATTTTGATACAAAACAGAATACTAACGTTTGAATAGTCTGACTACTCCCGTGCGCAGTATACAGAGAAATATATTCAAGATAGAGTTGCCGCAGAATTAAAAAAGTTAGAACAACAAACAGTCAATAACTTTCAATCAGTCACTAATGATTCATTAATCAAAGACAATAAACCCAGTTTATCAGTCAACACATCAAATGAGAAACTCCAGAACTTAACCAAGCTTTTAAAAGAGAATGCTAAATTAGCCAAAGTTGAGGTCAGCAAAGAGGTACAAGATGCAAGAGGAGATGTTACTAAATGTTTAAAGGACAATAAGGGAAAGAGCTTAAACTGTTGGAACGAAGTAGAAACATTCACAAAATTGATTGAAAAATTATAGTTGTTTATTAGAAAATAAAGAGAGTATAAATTAGACATGAAAGTATGACTATGTATATGAAAGTGACGATAATAATACTGTAGTTTTCTAGTAAATTCATAATCCTATCCCCTTGTATAATAAAACCAACGCGCTGTCGCTTTCACCACCACCAGCCAAAGTCTCTATCTTTTCTCTACTGACGGAACTTACTTTGTCATCGTTAAATCTCCACCATTTTTCTCCGTCTAAATCATCTTGGTCTTTCACGAATGACTGATAATGGCCTGAATCAGCCGAAGACCCACTGTGCGTAATAATCGCAGTAAGTTCGTAAACAGACGAAGGATTCTCAGTTGTTTCCTCCACGTTAATGTTGGAGGGTAAAACTTGTTTCAAATCATCATTAAACTTAGATTTGATTGACATCAATTTCATTTTTTCTTCCTCTTGTTGGTCAATTGGGTTCAATGTTGATTCTATTTTAGACTTTTTAAAGTCACGAATCATGTCCAAGTTATCCTTCTCGACTTTTCTGATTTCGTCTCTTATAGACACCTTTTCTTCCTTTATAGACTCGTCTAACATATCTGCAACGTCCAATTCAAATGGGAATTGAACTCTCCTCAAAATTTTTGACTTCTTTTGAGTGTCTCTTCTCCAGAAAAACCTAACGAAGTGGACTGTCAAAAACTTTGGTAACCTTGTGATGGTTCTATTTAATTCATATTCGGTATTAGATTGTAAAGTGTCATTGTACTTCTCTATCGACTCTTTCAAACCATCCAAAATCCCGTCCTTCAAGAAATTAGTTTTAATGTTTATATGACAGTTTAACTTAAAAGCATCTTCGTAATCAACTTTTGGGGTCTCTTCAGGTAATGCCAAACACTTTTGCTCCGTCTTAAATGATAATCTAAAAAAATCACCAACTTCTAAAGTTTGGTTCAATGTATTTAAAATCTGGGAAAATGCTTCTTCCGCATCTTGCTGCTTGTAAAACCCTCTTTCTTGTTCTGCAAATTGAGGGTATACGTTCCTAAAAAGAGTCAAAAAGAGCATAGGATTCACACCTTCGTGTTTCTTTAACATTTGTTGGAAAACACCTTTTAAGGAAACAGTTAATGATTCAGTAGGATTTCTGTTTATTCCATTGCCTGTCTCGAACTTACCTAATTTATCTGTTACTTCGTTGATTTGAAATAAGGTTTGCAACGACGAATTTAAATAACATGTGTTTCCTAAATTTACTAGTCCCGAAGGCTCCAATCCAACCTTGTTTAATTGGCTTTGATTCAAATCTTCCAAGAACACTTGCTTTTCGACAGGTTTGGATGGCATGCCCTTGTCAGGGGTACCCAAAACCATAATTGGCTGCTTCAAATTTAAATTCAACGATGACACTGTCACGTCATCGTTTAACTTACCACCTTTGATTAAAATCTTTTGTCTTTCGACCGGAATATTTGTCGATTCATAAATCTTCTCTTTAAACTTTAATCCACTATCGTTTGATCCAAGTTCAATATCGTACAATTTCCCCGCGTTCTTTATAGAAACTTACAGTTGTTAGTAAATTTTCATTTTCTATAGGCCTCAAAGCATACATACTTTTAAAATTTGACATTTTTTATCGTAGACTTTGTTATTCAACGGTAATGTTTCGCCACATGCCTTATGTTTTGTTGATATGTCGTGTGTGCCTCAATAAATTAACTTAATCGTCCGATCAACAGTAATCGGACCAAGAATTTATTTAGTAACCTCAATACAACGATATGCTATCGTTAGCTTGAGAAGTTCGGACACTTTATTAATCATTATCTTATTCAATTTCTTGTGATGATATGAAAATTGTATGCTAAAAAAATAAACCAATCTCCCGGGGGTGAGTCGAACACCCGATCTCAAGATTACTTTGAGGTACTCATTACAGTCTCGCGCCTTAGCCAGCTTGGCCACCGAGAGGTATTGGATATCAAGACCTCACGTTGTTTCACTATAACTGTACTAGCAAGTTACGTTAACATACACTATGTATTCACAAATATAAAACATAAGTCAATTATAAATAATCAAATAAATAATAAATTAGAAAAATAAATCATAACGAATTCAAAAGATTGTATCCTAATGTGCAGATACCAGTAAAACCAGTCCACATAGACCATAAGGCATTTGGACCATTATATCTTACATTACCAGTTCTACCAAACCAAACGTTACCGTTATGTTTGGTTAATGAACTTTGGATAAGCTTGTCCTTCTTGTCACTAAATGGCGGATATCTAGCTGCTAAAGCAAAATCAGTATACAATGGTTGCTCCATAGTAGTTTTTTCGTGGGTAAAAGCACGGAAAGAATAGTAACCATGATAAGCACCTTGTCCGGATGCACCAATACCACCTATTGGCGCATTTGTCAAACTAAATTGCATCAACACATCATTAACAACAGAACCACCAGATCTAACTGATTTCAAAATTTGATCAACCTGGGGGTTCTTTCTCGAGGTAGCACCACTGGTAAAGATATATTGAGCCAATGGAGTATCGTGGTGCTTAGTAACATTCAAAATTGCGTCTGATAAATCAGTGTAGCTTATTACGGGCATCAAAGGCCCGAATAATTCACCCTTCATTGTGGAATCTTCCCATGAGCAGTTATCAATAATTGTAGGCGAGATAAACCTTGTTGCTTCGTCTCTCAAGCCTCCTATAACGATATCACCCTTTGTGTCATCGAGTATTTTACTTAAGTTCCCAAAAGCCCTGTTATGAATCAAATGGGTGTAGTTCTTATCATCCTTGTTCAACGAGCTGTAAAATTCTTCTTCAACTACTTTGACCATGGCTTTAACTAACTTATCCTTGATGGAAGCATGAGCTAAAACATAGTCAACTGCGACACATGTTTGGCCACAGTTGGTGAATCTACCCCACACGATTCTTCTCGCAATTACTGGAAGATCCTTGTCTTTAACATCGTCTAATACAAAGCATGGTGACTTACCACCCAATTCCAATAATACAGGCGTCAATGTTTCTGCTGCCTTTTTAGCGATTATAGTTCCAACCACGGTACTACCAGTATACATGATTTTGTCGTACTTTTGTTCCAAGGCCTTGGTGGTTTCTGGAATAGCCCCATTGATAGCATAAAAAATGTCATCGTCTAATGCTTTCGAGACAATGTCACAAAATAGTTGCGAGAAGTGAGGTGTCATTTCACTAGGTTTGAACACAACCACATTTCCCCCAGCAAGAGCAGCAACAATTGACGAAAGAGAAAGCACAAATGGGTAGTTGAAAGGCGATATAACTAACACCGTACCCAATGGGATTTTTTCGATGTACACAGGCGTTGACTTCATCGATACTGGCAAATCCGTCACCTTTTCTGGCTGAATCCACTTGTGCAAACTCGACATGACGTGCAACAACTCACTGAGTCCTCCGGTGATTTCCAAATTTTTCGTCTCCGAGTGCAGTCTGTAGAAGTCCTTGTATAATGCTTCGCAAATAGGCTCAACGTTGTCCTTCATTGCAAAATAAAGGTTTCTCAATTGATTCAACCTATACTGAATAGAATGCGTTTTCTGCGTCTTGTGGAACGACTCAGTCAAACGAGCCACCCCAGAAGGGATCTCGTCCAATGGTGTGTACTTCAATACACCTTCATCCACGACATTGGTTTTTCCATTGGCATCCCCTGTTACAATGGGTGCTTCATTCTTCAATTCGTTATTGGTTTTACCCGAGGTCTTATATTTGTCATTTACTTCTTGCGACCTAATATCGACTGATACTTTGCTTCCTTTTTGTGATGGTGTCATTTTATGTATATGTATACTTGAAATTAACTATATGTAACTCTCGTTCTTTACTTTGCCACTTTTCTGGCGATTGGAATGCTTTTATAGTATCCCCACAGACTCTTCACATGTATACGGACTTAATGCTCGTGATATCATAAAGTTGAATAATAGGGCGTGTATTGTTCAGGTTTAAATATAACAAAAACGGATAGCTTTATAAGCTTATCTATAGAAATACATATTATCTGTGTTTGGTATTGATTTCAATTAATCAGATAGGATTAAAAAGCTACCCAAGAAGGAAACCATAGAAGTGTACAAACTAATAATAGCTAATTGATACACATAAGAAAACATTTATGTGTGGTTGACGGTGACCGAATTGGATACGAGTAGAATAGTTGCATAATATCCAGAATGTCATCGGGACGCGATAGAATGGAAGAAAACGGAGAGTACAGTAGTTTAATCAGTCCCAGACCGCAGAAGGCGTCGAGAAGCGGGACACACATTGCAAAGAACAGCAGCAGAGGAGAGATGGGCAGGGGAGAGACTCCTAGAGAACGGGACGGCCGCGAGAGTCGAGAAAGCAAGGCCGTGTTGACAGTGAAGCCAGCGCCAAACTTGAAGTCGTGCTTGTTGCCCAGCAGCGACGTGTCGAGACCACAGCTGTCCCAAAACGGAGGCGTAGGAAGCGACACGCCATCTAGAGGTAATACGGGAGGGAGTGTTGGACAGCACGCACATGCATCGTTTGCAGACCCGCAGGATGATATCAGCCCCAACAAGCACGGGTTGTTGTCGTTGAACAAGATGGGAACGGCTACGACGTCGATAGACGGAAAGGTAGCCCATTCTCACGTACCAAGCATTAACAGCGAGACTCCAAGCGCTAAAGCACTGCCTAACCCTGCACTGGCCCATGGACAGTATACTAGCCCGCCGCCGATGTGCAGAATGAATTCGTTGCGGTATTCGGGGCAGAACGACAAAAAAATGATCGAAACTGTGAGACTGTCGAAAGCAACGAGCCCATCGCCTGTCAGCTCGCCAAACCCAGACACACATGCATCTACCACTTCTGACGAAGGAGATAAGAATAAGTTACATTTGTTGATTGGTATCACAGGATGTATCTCGGTGAACAAAAATATTTTCCTAATAATCGAGAAGTTGTTCAAGATGTACACACCGGAGAAGTTGGAAATCCAAGTGGTGTTAACCAAGGCCGCAGAGTGGTTTTTATCTGAAAAATTATATAAATTTGAGGCGATGGGCGTCAAAGCGTGGTTTCATGATGATACCTTCAAATATTATCTCACAAATAAAATCACCACGAATCCTAGCAAGCCGTTCGTCAAATTGACACCAAGTCTCCTAAATCAATACATCTTAAGTTATGATCTACAAAAGTGGACTGACGTATTATTGATTGCACCTTTATCAGCAAACACGATGGCTAAACTAATCAACGGATTGTCTGATAATCTTTTGACAGATTTGCTTCATACGTGGCCTACACCACAAGTAAATTGTTCACTCCCACAGCAACAAAACGTCAATAACCAGCAACATGACAACACTGTATTGTCAAATAATTTATTAGCCCCAAAGCCAATAGTAACCGCATTGGCTTTAACAAATTCCATGTATGCTCATCCTATCACAAAGAGACAATTGGCTCTTTTGCAAGAATCTTACCCTAATATGAGCATATTGAAGCCTGTCGAAAAATGCGTCGATATAGATGGTAACATATCGATGGGTGGTATGCGGTCCTGGACAGAAGTCGTCGATTTCGTTCTGAAAAAATTGGGTAAATCAAGTATTGATGAAGACGAAGAAGGTGATGAAAACGATGATGATGGTGATGATGATGACATTGACTACGAAGATGATGATGATGATGATGATGATGATGATGATTCCGAGACGACGGCGGATACAACTGAAGATCATACGCTTAATTCTCGACGCGACACCCAGAAGCATCATATTAAATTAGAGAAACTGGTAGAGCCTTCTGACAAGAAGGTTTCGAATAAAAGGCTAAAGGAGCACGAGAAACTAGCTCTTCAAAATGCAATTAAGAATTCTAATTTAGGGGTTAATCAATCTAGTATAAATAAATAATGTCATATGTATAATATTTATTGTATATTTCGTTAATTTTGCATGTAATTTTGTGGAGTAAAAAGAATGATCTCTACTGACCGAGTATTATATATGTAAAGAAATATTTATTCTATTGATTATTCATATAGCAACACTCAATTATGAAAGCATTCGAATTTGATTCTGGCTCATTCACCAAAAAGGAGATGTTCATTGGTGGAATTGCTACTTACTTATATAATACAGAAGCTTTGATTCCACACGTTGAAGAGTTCAATGAACATATCCAACATCATGACCAAGCTGTCAGTAGAAATCAATTTAACGAATTACAAGTCAATGTGGTTTATTTGATTCACCAAAGATGTGGTGATTATAAATTTACTGAATCAATTGCCTATAGTATGTTGAAACAGTACTATGAGAAGAAAGAACAGAAAGTGCCATTAGTTTGCGTTACTTTTGACAACAGAAACCACGGTGCAAGAAAAGTTGATGATACGAAGAATACATCATGGAGATCTGGTAATGATACCCACGCATTGGATATGATTTCAATGATCGATGGTATAATAGATGATACAAAATTGATTATGACTTACTTACCAAGTTACTTGAATTTAGAATACTACTTGTCAGACTTCGCTAAAACAAACCATAAAACTAGTATTAAATTCTCGAACATATTGAGTGGTTATTCGTTAGGTGGGCATACGGTTATTCGTTTTGCCAATAAATATCCCGACATGGTCAATATCATTAATCCTGTAGTTGGATGTAATGATTTATCCTCATTATTGATCAACAGACTCTTCAATTCTGAATTAGATTCACCTAACTTTGATAAGCGTTGGTTTTATTTTGACTACAATGAGTTATTGTTGACTGATGATCAACAGAAATCTATTTACCCAGAAGCATTCCATAAATATATTTGTAAGGAAGATTGTGAAATATTTGAGGATTTCCCTTTCACAAAGATTAAGATGTTTGCAAGTTTTGGGGAAAAGGATACTTTGGTTCCCCCACGTTTATCCAAAGTTTGGGTAGATCTTTATAAAAATACTAATTCTACTACGGAAGTGTTTGAACAAGACGGTGTCGGTCATGATGTGACCCCAGAGATGGTTGACAAGTTCACGTCTTGGTTGGTGAAACAAGTTTAAATCCTGGATTACCAATCTAAAACAGTCTCTTTTTTTATTAATTATACTTGTTATAATATTGAGTTATATTCCATAGATACTGTCGATATCGACTCTGTTTATTTGAATGTTATTGCCGTATAATTACTCTCTGTATTATATATTGATTTTGTGTAATATATGCTGCCATATATAAGTATCATGTTTAATTACGAATTAAATATTTAGATAGTATACAGACGCACCTTAAAGCATGTTGAAGAACCAATTAAATGCTGGTCATGTAGATGACTTATATAATGGTCACAATGATGAGACTTCATCAATAACCAAGTCTATAAAAAATGCAGATGAATCAGTTAATTTTATTACTTTTAACCAAGATGCATCGTGCATAGCGCTTGGGTTGAATAATGGCTATAAGATATTTAACTGTAAGCCAAATTTTGGAAAGTGCTATCAGTTTAAGAAAAATGAATCGATTGGTAAAATCGAAATGTTGTACTGTACGTCTTTAATTGCAATTGTTGGTTTGGGAGAAGAAATAGGATCCTCACCACGAAAGCTTAAGATAATAAACACCAAACGGCAATCCAATATATGTGAACTAATATTCCCGTCTACGATCTTGCAAGTGAAATTAAGCAAGTCTAGAATGATCATATTATTGGAGGAGCAAATATATATTTATGACGTGACAACTATGAAATTACTACACACTATTGAAACTAGCCGCAACGGCAATGGTTTATGTACATTATCGGCAGATAACTGTGATGGTAAAAATAACAGCTACTTAGCATACCCTTCACCTCCAAAAACTATTACCCATGACTCCCTATTGGTAAATGGGATAAATACAAATGGCGGTATGAATTCTGTTCAAAATAATGTACAATCGGTAAGTAATAGTCCTAATCGCATCGGAGATGTGATAATATTTAACACAACTACATTACAACCACTTTCAGTGATTGAAGCCCATAAATCTGCATTAGCGGCCATAACTTTATCAACTGATGGTACTCTATTAGCTACAGCGTCGGATAAAGGAACGATTGTACGAGTATTTTCTGTATCAACGGGTCTGAAGATGTATCAGTTCCGAAGGGGCACGTATCCAACTAAAATATTCTCACTCTCGTTTAGTTTTGATAATAAATACGTCCTTGCAACCAGTTCTAGTGGGACTGTTCATATTTTCAGGTTAGGTGAAGAAGAATCACTTGAAAACAAGCATAAAAGAAAAAGAAATTCAAAGAAGTTAAAAGTAAATCTGGAATACGAAACCATAACAGAGGAAGATGAAAACGACATACAAAAGCATGATGATGAAGACGAAGATATAATTCAAGATGATGGTGATGATAGTGATGCAGATGATGGTGACGATGAATCAATGGAAACTATTCCTCATAAACAAAGAAAATTGTCACAAGAATCAAATAATTCATTTACTAGCTTCAACTCTAATTTCAGTAATGACGAGCAAAACAAGGACAATAAATCTGAACCGTTGATTGACCAAACTCGGTTGTCAGTAGCACGTCTAATAAGAAGATCATCTCAAACATTAGGCAGGAAGGCTGCCCAAAAAATGGGTGATTTCCTTCCAACTAGATTCTCATCTATACTTGAACCGACTAGAAATTTTGCATCTTTGAAAATTAATTCAACGAATAAAGACATCAAATCAATAGCAATAATCAACAATGAAATACAAGAAGATCTAGTCCCTCAAGCATATTTGAATACAAAAGAAAATAATCCCTCTCCTCCAAAAGATACATACTTGAATAATGGAAAAGATTTACTTCCATTAAATTTATTACATATTAACGTCGTCACCTCAGAAGGTTATTTTTATACCTATGGTTTAGACCCAGAAAGAGGTGGTGATTGCATATTATTACATCAGTATTTTTTATTAGATTAACCAATAAATAGTTGATACTTTAACCTTTTATATTAGTGAATACATATTAAAAATAAAAATAAAGGGGCGAGCTGGGAATTGAACCCAGGGCCTCTCGCATGCTTGTAGTAATCAATTTAGTGTCCTAAATCGTCGCCCAAAGCGAGAATCATACCACTAGACCACACGCCCAATTTATTAAAATTAGTTTCGATGAGAGCTAATATAATACTTTACGTGTAAATGATTACTCATGTGACGAAATATGTTTAGAAAATTTCCTTTTAGATGAGCTTAAGAAACTAAATATCCTATATTTAATTAATAATTCACAATAGATTAGTCGTAGAATGATTCAAGATAGAAAAAGACTTTCTAGTGGGCTTACTGTGACATCTAAAGTATTTGTTCGGTCAAGAAATGGTGGTGCCACCAAGATTGTGAGAGAACATTATTTAAGAAATGATATTCCTTGTTACTCTAAACTATGCAATAAATGTCAAATTGATTTGAAACCAGATTCTCAAGGACAATTGCCACAATTCATCTTATCAGAAACTCCACAGAAACTTGGCGGAGGTCCTCATTATTATATTGTTTTAGATACCAACATCATTTTGCATGCTATCGATTTGCTAGAGAATAATGGGTGTTTCTTTGATGTTGTGATTCCACAAACTGTTTTAGATGAGGTCAAAAATAGATCGTTTCCTATTTATCAAAGGATAAGGTCATTGGTGAAATCCGAAGAGAAGAGATTTGTGGTTTTCCATAATGAATTCTGTGAATCTACATATGTAAATCGTGAAAAAAACGAATCAATAAATGATCGTAACGATAGAGCAATCAGAAAGTTAAGTTCGTGGTTTAAGAAGCATCTTAACACAGACAACTCAAAAATTCCGATTGGTGTCGTTTTGATATGTAATGACAAAGATAACCGTGATAAAGCAAAGAAAGAAGGCATTGATGCAATGTCCTTAGCAGAATATATTGAAGCATTACCTAACGCTGATGATTTAAGAGACTTGGTTCCAAATGAAAATGAGTCGTTTGCTGGGTCCGAAACTATAAACGAAACTTCTTTCCCAGAATATTATTCCACATCGAGAATAATGGGTGGTATCAAGAATGCTACTTTGTATCAGGGTATACTTAATATTTCCACGTATAATTTCTTAGAGGGTACTGTTCAAGTCCCAGCATTTAAGAAGCCATTATTGATTCTTGGAACGAAGCAATTAAACAGGGCGTTTAATGGTGATTCTGTCATTGTTGAATTATTACCAAAGGATAAATGGAGAGAGCCATCGACGACTATAATTGAGGAAGTTAACATTGGAGTTAATGATAATGCTGATGATGAAGAGGATGAAAACGATGTCGAAAATGCAGGTATTATACCTGATAAGGAACGTCGACTTTTGGCACAAGAGGCAATGAAAGTGACCTCTATATCCAATGAAGACGATAAACTTAAGCGACTTCAACCAACGGCAAAGATCGTTGGCATAATGAGGAGATCATGGAGATATTATGTTGGTCAAATTGCACCTTCTTCAGTTTCAAAAGATCATGATACAGGAAATGTATCTAAGAATTGTTTTGTTATATTGATGGATAAAGTCTTGCCAAAAATTAGAATCCGCACAAGGAAAGCCAAAGAATTATTAGGCCAAAGGATTGTGGTTGCTGTTGATTCGTGGCCATCAACTTCGAAGTATCCACAAGGTCACTTTGTAAGATGCTTAGGTGAAATTGAAAGTGCTGAGGCTGAAACTGAAGCATTATTATTAGAACATGATGTTGAGTATAGACCATTTTCAAAAAATGTCTTGGATTGTTTGCCTGAGGAAGGTGCCAACTGGACTGTTCCACAGAATCTTGACGATAGTGATGAGCAATTAGCTAAAAGAAAGGACTTAAGAGATAAGTTAGTATGTTCTATTGATCCTCCAGGGTGTGTTGATATTGATGACGCTTTGCATGCGAAGCAGTTATCAAACGGAAATTACGAGGTTGGTGTTCATATTGCAGATGTCACCCATTTTGTTCGACCAAATACATCTTTGGACAACGAGGGTGCAGCAAGAGGTACATCAGTCTACTTAGTTGATAAGAGAATTGATATGTTACCAATGTTATTAGGTACAAACTTATGTTCATTAAAACCTTATGTTGAAAGATATGCATTCTCAGTAATTTGGGAATTAGATGAAGATGCAAATATTGTTAATGTTGATTATATGAAATCTATTATAAAATCAAGGGAAGCATTTTCGTACGAACAAGCACAATTGAGAATCGATGATAAATCTCAGGATGATGAATTAACGAAATCAATGAGAATTTTATTGAAGTTATCTAAGAAATTGAAGCATAAAAGATTAGATGCTGGTGCATTAAACTTGGCCTCTCCGGAAGTTAAGGTTCATATGGATAGTGAAACGTCAGATCCTGGTGAAGTTGAAATTAAAAAATTATTAGAAACAAATTCTTTAGTTGAAGAATTTATGTTGTTTGCAAACATATCTGTGGCAAGAAAAATATTTGATGCATACCCCCAAACTGCAATGTTAAGAAGACATGCACCACCCCCAGCCACGAATTTCGAAACTTTAAATGAAATGTTAAGAGTTCGTAAAACTGGTATGTCAGTATCTTTGGAATCATCCAAATCTTTGGCGGACTCCTTAGACCGTTGTATCGATCCGCAAGATCCTTATTTCAATACTTTATTGCGTATTTTATCCACAAGATGTATGATGGCAGCTGAGTATTTCCCCGCGGGATCATATGGATACCCAGAATTTAAACATTATGGTTTAGCTGTTGATATTTATACACACTTCACGTCTCCTATTAGACGATACTGTGACGTGATTGCTCATCGACAATTAGCGGGTGCAATTGCGTACGAGAATTTGGATTTAAGCCATAGAGATAAGAATAAGATGGAGCTTATCGTCAAAAACATCAATAAACGTCATAGGAATGCTCAATTTGCCGGAAGAGCAAGTATAGAATATTATGTGGGACAAGTTATGAGAAACAATGAGTCTGCTCAAGAGGGTTACATTATCAAATGTTTCAACAACGGTATTGTTGTTTTAGTACCAAAATTTGGAGTAGAGAGTTTAATTAAGTTAGACATGTTAGGTGACGCGAATTCTGCAGAATATAATGAAGACAAGTTTGAATTAACGTTTACTGACTTTTCTGGTAAAAAGAGATGCGTTGGGGTTTTCGATAAAGTTACAGTTAATATTAAATCAATTAAGGATGAAGTTACCGGTAAAAGAAAAGCTCAATTAATTTTACAATAGTCAAGTCACTTGTAAATAACTCTACATACATTAATAGAATATTTTTAGAAATTAAACTTATTGGGAAATGTAATCAACAAGTTGTTTAATTGTAACCATTTTAATATTATGCGTGGCGGAGAACTTGGTGCAGTCGTCTAATCTCATCATCAAGCCATCTTCATCTCTTACCATTTCACATATAACAGCTGCTGGTTGTAATCCAGCCAATTCACATAATTGGACTCCAGCTTCCGTATGGCCTCTTCTATTATTTAATAAGCCTGGTACGGCTCTCAATGGCAAAACATGACCGGGTCTTATGAAATCCAAAGGTTTGGAGCTTGCATCTGCCAACTTATTGGCCGTTAATGCTCTATCGTGAGCTGAAATACCAGTGGTGGTACCATCCGCGTAGTCGCAAGTAACTGTGTAAGATGTACCGTGTCTATCAGTTTCGTTCGCCAACATAGGATGTAAATTCAATGCATCTGCTCTTTCAGTTGATAAAGGTACACATACATATCCAGATGAATACCGGACCAAAAATGCCATCTTTTCTTGTGTAATCAACTCAGCGGACATAATCAAGTCGCCTTCGTTTTCACGATCTTCGTCATCCATGACAATTAAAAACTCACCATTCTTGAATGCTTCGATAGCTTCGGGGATTGAAACAAATTGGGAAGGCATGTTTAGTAATATTTATCAAATTCTCAATCTTCGAAATAGTATACAAATAAATATGTACCTTATATCGTTAATCTGCAATATAGAAGCACTTATACAAATTCTATACCATGAATTTTACGCTGATTCATAATTCTGACTGATTAATTTTTCATCCCGCAGTCGGAATAAATTTTAATAATAATTAGAAAGGTTTTAACTAATGAACTTCTTGTCAATTCACCTTTCAAAATTACAGACATAGTCTTTGATTTTGACATGATATTAACAATAAGGCTATTTTCGTATCCAATTATACACCTTGTTTCTTCCCCTTTTAACGGACATTTCTTGAAATCGTTCTTGTAGTTTTCACGTGATATTAAGTCTGTTACCATTTTGAACTCTTGGGTAGCTTCGATTCGCGCCTTATACAAATGTCCTACTACTAAGCTTTTGTCGGAGGCTGCATCGTAGACAGAAAGTGCGCTCAGGTCAATGAAAGGAAGTTTCCAAATGAGGCAACTATCAAAATCTTCATACAAACGATTTCATGTAACTTAAAGCCTTCTCAAATGAGATTTGTAACATAATGCAGATATAGGAAAAATCTGCACTATATGTTATATTCTCAGCTGATGAATTTTGTCGATCTCGGTTTAATAGGATGAAATTTTTAAACAGACATAAAACTTGTACATACTTCGAAAATATATTGAAAACAAATGATCCATTCGAACATGATAATCTGACATACATTTGACTAGGTTCATACATAGAATTATAGACCTTAGTAGAATCAGAATGGCACCGCACATCTCACTCCTAATGTATAAAATTCTACATAATTTCATGCAATTTGTAAAGTATCTTAAATTTTCGCAGCCAACACTTTTCGATGAATAGTGTCTTTCAGTTAATGAAAATTTTATATAACTATTAACCACATGCAACGTAAGTACAATCCTTATTAGATAATATGCAATAACAATGATCGGACTTTGTATTTTTTGAATCAAGGTATGTGTGCAAAGTAATACAACGATTTTTAGGAAATAAGGGGGACTTTTTTTTTCTCGTCTGAAAAGCAGGAAAAGGAATGAATCCAAAAACGACTAAAAGTAATGGGTAACCTCCATATACTCTATTCGTTCGTATCATACGTATTGACGTATACAATAATTTGGCATGGTTTTTATTTGGTAGAAACACGACTATAATATACATCAATTTATCATAAATGATTACTTCTAGTTGAGTAAGAATTTAAATACAGAATGGAGAGAACACCTGAATTTAGTAAGTCGATAACGGCGACGTATCCCGGAGACAAAGAGAATGAATTTACATTTCACAAGATAGAATTAAATGATAAAATAATATTAAATGTTCAAATTAACGGTGTTATGGATACAACATTTGACATTCCGATATCCTCGAAATCATCAATAAATGCATACTCCAACATAAATAACAGTGATGATGGAGGAGTGGAACCGGTAATACTAATTGGAGATCATAGCAACCTTAAGATACAAGTTGTAGCTTCGCAAATCGGGAGACTAGTGCTTGTGTCATCAAATCCAAAAAATTTGATTTTATCAATTGGATCAAGATGGTTTGGGAAAGGTAACGAGACAGATGAAAGCGACTTCGACAAATTGATGTTTATTTTAGACAACGTTAAGACATTACTACAATAAGTGATTTGCAGTTATAGAGTATATTTACATTGATAAAATATTATACGATATTGAATTATGTAGTTGTGTGGTGAAATCTACTTTCTTGGGGTAGCTGTAACCAATCTTTCTTTTTGACCGTAAACTAATTTATGTGGCTTCATGAATGATTCAACAACTTCGGTAGTAATTTTGCTTCTTCTTTCTTGGTATTCTCCGATGAATTTTTGCACGACATCAATACATTCTTTTTTCATTTCACCAGATAATAGGTCACCAGATTTGTAATCCTTGGCCAATTTTTCTAATTTTTCATCATCTTCACTGAAGAAAGATAAATATTGATAAGCAACATCAATATCTGGGTTACCACCATATTGCCTGTGTTCTTCAACGGAAGTCTTACCACCCGAAAATGCGTATTTATTAATTTTTTTCTGGATTTGTTTTGGAGTGTCACCCATGAAAATTGCAGTATTGGTATCAGATGCAGACATCTTTGTGGTAGAACCTTGTAATGCTGGGAAAAATTTGGCGTGGATTAAAGATGGTTTGGAGAATTTTAATTTATCAGCAACATCACGACAGACTCTAAAATATGGATCTTGATCAATGGCACATGGAATCAAACACGGCGTCTTCGGAGGTAAATCCAAGACATCTGGGAATGACGATGGGAATGCTGTGGCAATTTGAATACTGGCGAAATGAACTTTACCAATACAATCGGAATCTTGAAATCCAAAGACTGCCTTAGCAGTTGAGGTTGTGATTTGTCTAGACGTTCTAACAACATTCTCATAGAACGCACTGTTCATGTATTCTAAATCAGAAAAAATAAAAGTGTTTTCCGGATTGAATCCAACTGCGATGATATCCTTTGCATTAGCCTTAGCAAAGCCCTTCACTTCTTCGATGGTCAACTTTGGCTTGAAAAGGAACTTTTCGTCGTCGGTTAATTCTATGACCAAGGGAACATCGAACACATCTTGTAACCATTTGGTGAAGACAAACGGAACCATATGGCCTAAATGCATCGAGTCAGATGATGGTCCTCTACCAGTATATAAAAAGAATGCTTCACCGTGTTCGTACATCCCCAAGATTTTAGTAAGATCTCTCTCGGAGAAAAAGACACCTCTCTTTAAAAATGGGTGAGGTTCTTGGCCAGTGACATCTTTGAATTTCTGCAATGTTTCTGGTGTGATAGGTCTGGTACCAAATTGTTTAATCAATTTTTCATAGTCTATGTCTTGAGCTAGTCCGTCAACAACAGCACCTTCCACCTCCCACGGAGTGATTTTTTGATCTGCAGTCTCGAGATTCATTTTATTGACCTCTTCTTCAAGCTTAGGTACCGACATATTCGTTCTTCCGTAATATTGTTATCAATTGTTAGCAGAATAGGAACTACTATATGTGACTCTTTATGACTACTGAATAATTTTCTTGCGAAGAATTACAGATTAGACCTTTTGGGATGACGGAATTGCAGTTTAAACAGTTGAAAATTTTTAAATGTAACTAACAACTATATTAATACATCAAGTAAATATACATCAAGACTACACACGTTTAAATTAAACTATTTTAAATCGTAAAATTATTGTTTATTTTTAAACCCATGCAAGAAAAAACAACAGAAAAACTAATATAAACAAATTTTAAACCCTCTTTTTAAATCCTATATATGGTGATATAAAGTTCTTTAAAAGTTAAGTTTAGTGAAGAACCATTTGTTTTTACCAGCTTGGTGCTTTTCTTCTAAGGCCTTCTTGACAACTTTCTTAGCTTCTTCTCTTTGCGATGGTTCTTCTAAGGATTCGGAAGAAACAACTGACTTGAAAGATTCAACATCTAAAGAGTATCTTGTTGGCATTAAGTGGTTGTAGTTGACTAATTTGACAAAAGGCTTAACCTTAGTTCTCTTAGCAGTCTTCTTGGCACCTAAGTTCTTGGTAACCTTCAATGGGTATCTTTCAATACCAACAACAATGGCGTGTGAGAATGGGTGTGCCTTGGTACCTTCGTCATGTGGCTTGACAATGACGACCTTCTTACCAGCGAAACGACCACGAACGACAATAGCTATGCATATGTTAGTAATTCATTCTCAATACTTCTTCAATATTCTGACGGTGTCTCGGTGCTTCTCCGGCTCCTTTGACTCACTTGCTTGTCTTGGCCAATTTTTCACTAATTTTTTCACTGTCCTTCACCAGACCTCTAATATTTCTAATGTCCATCAAGCCTTTCTTTCTCTCAATTCTAAGTTGAGGATCACCCACTATCCACTCATTTCTTCCTGGGTCTTGATTGTTTCGAATTCCTGCTTCCTTCATCTCCTCTCTACTTCTGCTCCGAGTTTCCGTCTAGACTGTCTCTTGTTTATAGTTCAATAGTTTAATACATACCAACTTTACCAGATTTAATGAATTTAGCCATTTTGTGATGTTAAATATGCAATATAACTAGCTATTCAATTTCAGTAATAAAAAATTTTATCAATTTTTATTCAGTTAGTTGTTGACGAGGTCTTCCAGAGCATCACCAAACTGGTTTGCAGTGACTTTGAAAAATTTATAGAGACTTATTACACAAAACCAATCGGGTAATTATGGGTTCGGGTAACTAGTAAATGTCGTGTGTTGTCAATGATGAGTTTTCCAAGCCGAGTCTAGATTTGCCTGATATCACATGACCATTTGTGACTGTTAAATACCGTTTTGGGCAGTTACCCGATACATACAGTGATATCAGAAGTAGTTTCCAGCCATACATAACGGTGGTAGTATGGAAAGAGGACGTAAACTACACGTTATGTGGTCTACTACTACTGGGGGTGGATACCAGAAGGCCAAGGGATGTAGAATATATACAGTGAAGGCTAAGGTTGTAGAGACATAGCGGTGACAAAGTTATGGTGGATACAGTAAGACATACACTCAAGGAAAATGTTTAGTTTAAATTTAGCAAATATATAGGAATACGTAATGTGTCATCTACTTCTTTCTTTGACTTCGGGCCAAGAACTTCGAATTCATGGAGGTGACGTTTTTGGGGCTGGGGTTTGCGGAAGACAGGTTGGTATTCGGGCTCGAGGGGAGAATGACGTACTTGTTCTGAGTCTCTTTGGTGAACTCGGTGGGTCTGTGGTGGGCATTATTCGACACCGCAAGTTGTGCTGCATGCAACAAACCCCCATCCAGATACTCCTGGGTCGAGGAGGCCAATCCGGTAGATTTGTTGATGGAGTTGTGGTGGTTGTTAATTGGAGGGGGTGGTTTACGCTTGACTGATTTTGCCTTAAGCCTGTGGGCAAGCATGTTTTCCTTGTGGCGGGTTTTGCTTTCTGTGGACGCAGGACTGACCGCTCGTTCTATCGGCGACCGTTTTTCTGGCGGTGACGATGCCTTCCTGGCGGCTTTCGTGAACACTGGAGACTCGACAAGTTTTGGGGACGCCTGGTTTGATGTGGACCTGGACAGCTTGGGTTTAGCAGGCTCTTTTTCGGCAACCACCAAGTTGTCTCTTTCGAATTGGTTGATTTTGGCCCTTGCCAACGACTCGGTCCATTGATTGATTTCGAACTTCTCTATTTCAAACACAAATGTGGTTATCGATGACTCAATCGCGAATATTCCCGTTGTGGGCATTCCTTTTTGATGTTTTCCAGTTGTTGTAGAAACGACTTCTTTAAAGTGAATGAATGGATAATTCAACTTAATTTCATTGATCAAAATATATTCTGACTCAATACCACTGCGGTAGAAAATTAAAACTCTTCCATGTGTAGTAATCATCATAGTACAAGTTATACCCTTTTCTAGCGATTGATGAGAGGCATTCGAACCATTGCCATTATTACTATCTGACGCCTCATTATTACCTTTGCCGCCTGATAATAAGAACTTTTTGATCATTGATGATTTGCTTTGTTTGGTGGAACTGCCGGTATTTTGATTACCACTACTATCTGTCGATGATCGTGGAAGAGTAGGGTTAGCTATCTCTTCAAGGTCTTCATAAGCTATAATTGCCTTGGATTCATCTTCATTAGTAATATCGCCTTCAAGACTAGTGACGGATCCACGCAATCCTTTACTTGGTCCGTGAACCACTTGTGACAAGAAGCTTGAATTTCCTTTTGAATTAGTAGCTTGTAATTTGGTCGCGAAGTCCAAAGGCGCGTTATGTAACACTCCTTTATATTTTCTTTCAAACAGTTCAGTCAGCTGTTTTGAAAATATGACTGGCCCTATTTTCATTATTCTTTCGTCAGGATGAGTCAAATAACTTGTCCACGCTACTTCCAAGGCGCTTAGTGGGGATGGTTCCATGACATTAGCTTTTGGTTTTCTTTTCAGTTGTTTCTTTTGATTATTTGGCGCCCTTGAGAACGATGCCCGTGTGTTAAACGTAGGCCTCAAAATATTTGTTCCAGGAATATAGTCCTGTGTCGACGCAATTTTTGAGTTACTACCTCCAGCGCCTCCGCTAGACCTAGAAACTTGAGAAACTGGTGTAATCTCATCTAAAGCGTTATCTGTATTTGTCTCCGCACCTGGGAGATCTGGATCAGACGAGTTTTCTTTTTTGCTCAACACGAAGGCAGCTACTGATGCAGGATTAACGGGCTTTCCATTAGATCGATTCGCAGAACCTCCATTTGGCACCTTTTTATTATTTCTGGACGAAGACGTCTGTGATGATTCAATCAATTGCGGCACTTTCATCATTGATTTAGCATTCATCTTATAAGGTCCCAATTCAGGTGGTGATGTATTCCAAATTGAGTCTAGGTCCTTCCAATGGACAGACTGGAAAAAGAAATGCCTTTGGATTTGGTGAATTGTAATCCGTTTGGATGGTTGTAAAACCAATACCTTTTTAATCAAATCCCTAACAACCATAGGAAAGCCTGCACTGAAGGCATACTGCAATTTTGTAATCTTTTGAAATGTAAGGTATTCGTTGGTTGCTTTAAATGGTGGTTTACCAGCAATCATTTGATAAATTATACAACCAAATGCCCAAATGTCACCAGGTTTACCACAATATTTACTTTCCAATAATTCTGGTGAAACGTATTCTGCCGTACCAACAAATGATTTCGCTCTGACATCGACTGGGTAGTCTTCGCTTTCATCGTTTTTCTTTTCTAATAATCTTGCAGTGCCAAAATCAGTAATTTGTATTCTTAATTTATCATCAAGTAAAATATTTTCTGGTTTGATATCCCTGTGGATAATACCATTATCGTGCATATACTTAATAGCATCCAAAATTTGAGCTCCGAAATATCGAACGCAATCTTCATTAAGAGTATTGTACTTTTTAATCAAAGTCAATAATTCTCCATTGGATGCATAATCAAGAACAAAATAAAGTGATGCTTTATCTTGAAATGTGAAGTACAATGAAATAACACCAACTCTATTGCTTAAACGGTTTAAAGCGTGCTTCTCTATATTAACGTATTTTACTTTCTTTTCTTTTATAATATGTCTTTTGTCTAATATTTTCACCGCGTATTGCCTGGCGGTATGTTTGTCCGTCGCTAATACCACAGTCGAGTATGATCCCTCTCCTAGTGAGCGACCAAATTCAAAGTCTTGCACACCTCTTTTTATTAGTCTAAATTTAGATTTCTTATTGTCTACCGTTCTTACAGCTGCGCCCCTATCATTCCAGTTGTCATTTTCTTTTGGACGAATGGCTACGGATGGATCAGTGACAGAGTCTTGCCCTTCATCCATACCTTCGGCTGTTGGAGCTGGCGTCATATCAACTAGGTGCTTAAATTCAGCCTCAGTTGTAGGTGTATCCAATAACACATTAAGTGACGAATTGGTTATAGCATGATGATCTCTTGGATTGAAATCGAACGACGAAGTAGAATTAGGCGATTGTGGTGCACTTTGCGTTATGTCCTTATACTCCAGCAAATTAAGCGATGACAACCTTGATGAAATGTGCACATCTGGCAACCCCTTATGATTGGGAATGAGCCTAGTCGTCCTGAAAACTCTTTGACTTTGACCTGGTGCTTGATCCGAATTCGAGTCAAGCGTATCCACACTGCCGTTATTGTTGCTATTGGTGTAAGTGCCGTAAATATTTTCCAATTCTGTATTTAATCCATGTAGACTACTCTGAGAATCATTATCTCTGTTGTCGATAGATGTCATTACTTATTATCTGTTTATTCTTTGTTAGCGACTTGTGTTTTTAATATGCTGCAATTATATAAGGGATACCGATTATGACAACAAATTCTTAATAATACATAATCCTTATACAATTGCAATGTTTTGAAAATTTAGGAATATATGTATACTAAGATGATCTTTTTTTGGATCGATATATCAATCGCTTATACGTTATTGGTGTCAAATAACCCTATTTCTTTGTAGTACTTCAATATACTCCGCCAACGGTAAGACTTTCAAAGTTCATTAGGAATAATTACAATGCACGTGATTAGATTACTTAAATCTACTTAAGCTAAGAATTCCTTTAATTTATACTATATCAAGCATACCGGTTAAGCTAGTTCATATTACTGAAGTGAGATATGTACAATTGAAAAGGGAACTTTAGAAGCGGATGTATCGATAAAAACAATGGCGTTACCCTTAGAAACCACACACTTGATTGCACAACTTCGAGTGTCTTATCTCACATTAGCAGATAATGATGAATATGCCAGACGAATCATAAAACCGTTGATTTTAAGAGGAAAGGAGACAGAGCAACAGCAGCAAATATACACACAACTTGAAGTACCGGAGTCTCCCCCGATCACATTTAATGCAACACATCACATACAAAATGCATTTCAGAATACAAATAGCGATGTGAACAAGAGAATGACGAAGAAACGGAAAAAGATTGATAGAAATAGACACAAGAGGGAAAAGGAAATTACACGAAAAATGAGTGATCACATAGATAGAGGATTACTGGACGAGGAAGAGGAGGCACCAGAATTGCCTGCGAGACCCATTATACCTGAAGATATCAACAATCAGGAAGCTACAGAGCTGGAACTCTCATATTCAAAGACTATAAAAGGTAGGAATAGAAAAGCTAAACCAAATATCGTTAAATTTTTTCATTCTAATAAAAACAATGATAATGATACGGATAGTGATAGCGATAGTGATGATAATCCCAAAGTACCGCCGTTTGTTACGTCCGAGAGGAACCTTGAATTGATTGAAGAAGAAAAGGCGAATGAGGACGAAAATGAATGCGACAATGAAGTTATCATGGAAGACAAAAATAATATATATGAAAAGGATGATGCAATTACAATTGACAGTGATTTTGAAATACCCGTTACTGTGTCAGGAGAAGTATTACGAGGGAACTCAGCAGTTGAATTTGGCTATGAAGATCAGAATAATTCTTCACGAAGTCGTATTACAGAGAAAAATGTTATGAAAGACGAAGGTGAGTATGTTGAAGATGATGAGGAGGACTCAAATTTTACTGAGGATGAAGATGAAGACGAGGACGAAGACGAGGATGCTGATATATCATCTACCGACTCAGCATTTACGGACATCGAGACTGATTCTGTACTAGAATCCTCTATGTTGCTTGATTCATATGACGATAATGCATACAATAGTTATTCATTTGGAATCCAAAATGACGCTTTGCCGAGCTTTCGAACCAATTCGAAGAAAATGAAGAAAAAGAAAAGTAGACTTAATTCTTTGGATAGCCAGAGTCTCTTACGGAATACTGGAAATATAAAAAGAATCTCATCACAGACATTGCTTAATTCCGACTCTAATAACGAACATAATGGCGTAAATAATGCAAAGATTCTTCCTAATTCTAGCACATCCTCTAATTCCAATAGACTTTTCAACAGCCGAAAGAATTCTTTCACCTTTGGAAAACTCGATATCACCAAACAAAAAGAATACGCGAACCAACCGAAGAATTCAAAGTTGACTAAGATGATCCAATCAAGATTCAAATCATCCAATATAAATCCTTTAAATTATTATGCTTTTGCATCGTCAGATATAGATTCAATTCATAAGACAAGCCTAAGTATATTTTTACCCCCAAGTAACAAGCCAGTAATTACGGATCTCAATATTAATGATAATGTTGCCGTTTCTGATTGCATTGGTTTCATTCTTTTGAGATTGTTTGACATGCCTGATTTTAAACACAAAGACGATTCATCGTATATGAATCCAAATATGTGGAGGCTAGAGTTGGTTGACGAGGATGGAGAAAACTATGGATCATTTGGTATTTTAGACAGAACTAGGCTTTTATCGTCTTATAATAATCCGAAAGAAATAGCCTTATGTAAAGTTGTTAATGATGCTGAAATTACAAAGAACGAAAAACAGGCGCCTTTGCCGATGGAATTCAAGCAAGCCTTATTGGCTTTTGAGAAAAAACAAACCAATTCTGGTATCAATAATAATCAGAACCCAGTTCGTGTTCACGAAAAAGACAAAAAAGTTGAGTTGAGTATTTTACGAACCTCTATTGAACAATTATCCACTTTGCCTTTTGAACATTCTTTATTTTGCATTTCAATAAGAGCACTGATAGGTCAACTTTTGAAACAATTTTGCTCGGAGAATGGTCTTGATCCATTGAGATATAAGCTAAGTGAGGTAGCATTACGCGAAGTACCAGGAAATAATCGCAAACATCTACAACCAGAAAACACTTTGTTACAGGGTAATCTTGTCACTAATATAAATCCAACTGCAGTTGGATCCAAAAGAATTCTAAATAATACAGACTCAGTACATGATCTAGAAAGCAATACACTTGAGCTAATACATTCAGACGTAGTGCAAGAAAAATCTGACCAACAACCTTCTAATAACCACACACTAACTAATATGGCAATTACACCATCCGAATCGACCAATACACTTCCGTTCATTACTCCTTCAATTAAGCAATTAGAAGGCAAGTTCCCATTGTTAAGTGTTACAAATAAAGAAAAATCCAAGACTTCTTTAAGCAATATACAGAGGGGATCACGAAAGAATACAGCTGAAAATATTAAACGTACTATTAATTCAAATAAGTATCTAGATGACATTATCAGAGGTAAAAACCCGCAGCTTCCTGCAAATATCAATACAATTTATTTTACATGGAAAGTTTGGCGAAAGAAGCCAACTATTTTAAACAAGATCGAGAAAACATTAATCATAGATGGTGATTACGTTCATTTAACACCATCGGATGTCATGGTTTGGAAAAAAAACCCGAGCGAAAACCCATTTTTATCGAATCATCAGAATCAAAGTCAATCGCATCATCATCATCACTATTTACATCATTATAACTATTCGAACTATTATAACAGTCTGATGATGAAGACAAGCTCATTTCATATAACACAAATAACCAAATTAAAACAATATAAGAATAGCAAAAATCTTAATCATTTTAAGATTGTTATCAGAAAACAAGTCGATAATACTGCTTCATCAAATGCAAAAGATTCGTCCATTAAAAAAAAATATGATCTAGAGGCCGCTAACGTTGAGGAATGTGAAGAAATCATCAAAAAGATAAGATGGGTTTTACAAGTGTATAACATGTCAAATATGAATTCAATTTGAACTGGGCTTTATAATAATGCATATGATTATAGTAGTGTATATGTTGTAGGTGAATTTTCTACGCGAATCTGCTTTTTATCTCATCGCACCGGATTTGAGATAAATTCTATTCTAATGAAAGGATACTATTCTACAAACTTAATTATGTCTACCACTTTGTCTCTGAATTGGAAGAAATTAAGCTCTCGAATTGCTCCTTCTTCCAAGGTTACAAAGAAAATATCGAAAGGGAAAAATGCAAAATCAAAATCAAAAAAAATTGAAATAGAAAGCTCCATCAAGATTTCATCATTACCACAAGCAAAACTATCTTCAGTCGAATTAGCATTATGGACTAAAGAAGACGATATAAAAGTAAGCGATATACCGACACAAGCAGAGAAGATTACACTAATACCTCAAGTTAATGACACCCGAAAAAAAGAACCAGGTAAATATTTAGCTATGGATTGTGAGTTTGTTGGAGTTGGACCAGAAGGAGCAGAATCCGCATTAGCAAGAGTCTCAATAGTTAATTTCTATGGTCACACGGTGCTTGACAAGTTTGTGAAGCCAAGAGAGAGAGTTACCGATTGGAGGACTTGGGTGAGTGGTGTAACACCTAGACATATGAACGAAGCTATAAGTTTTGAGGAAGCGCAAAGAGAAACTGCTAAACTTTTAGAGGGAAGAATATTAATTGGACATGCAATTCATCATGATTTGGATGCATTGTTCCTATCACATCCAAGGTCACGAATTAGGGATACGTCACAGTATAAGCCATTCAGAAGCATCTCGATGGGTAAAACACCAAGTTTAAAAAAATTATCACTGCATTTCTTGAAAATAGATATTCAAGGCTCGGCACATTCTTCAGTTGAAGACGCCAGAGCTACTATGTTACTATTCAGGTTGCATAGGAAAGAATTCGAACAAAGTATCAGAATTCAGAGCAGAAGACCTGACAAAAAGAGCTGAATACTTCTTGCATTTTTAATAATTATGTAAATTATTAATATAAAATTTTACAATATTATAATTACAGTAACTAATATACAAATATTCATTAATCATAACATGAAATATCTTGTGGAGCTGGAACTAAATTACTGGATCGAAAGAGCAAGACATATCAATCTTCTAATTTCTGACCTTCAACATATGAATAAGAACTTCTATAAACCATTTCTTGTAGAATCCTAACATCTCTCCCCAAGTCCATTCGTAATCCGCTTTCTGTTTGAAGTTCATCCATCATTTTAATCAACACATGATCTCTTATCATTGTTATACTATTCATTTCCAATATTGCATTAACTTTATGCAGGTACTTTTCTATAGTATATGTTCCATCGGATATAGCAAAACGCAGAATTTCAGAAATAGTATACACAGTATCTGTCGAATTCGAATTTATCAATGTGTGTTCTAATTCAGGTTTCATTATATGATATACGAGGAAACCGAAGTCTTTTTTAATCTTAAACAAATGATAGTATAAGTGTAGAAATTTCCGTTTGAATGTGTTGTCAGTTGACTCATTTACAAACAAGTATGCCAAATAGATTAATGTAACCATCGAATCTTTTGAGTCGTATAACATGAAATCTAAAATAATTTTCGGTATCCTTTCGTTCCCAATGGGAGCAAAATTATTGCTTTTAAAGTCAATTTCTTGCAAAAACACATCAAACGAAGAGTCTGACAAACTTAAGTAGATAATTATCAAATACGGTAAACAAATGTTTGATGGTGAAAGCTCTTCTTGCTCATCATCATGTCTCAAATTATATCTTAGCCTAAAATATTTCTTGACGCAACTCAACGAAGTGTGCCTGATATGCGGAAGTCTCAAACCATGTGATAAAGTGAAAAGAACGTAGTATTCAAAATTTCCTTTATCAATATGAATATTGTGTATGTTTCCAAAGTCAGTAACGAATGGTTCCAAATAAACACGTTCTTCAAAAATTCTGTCTATGTAATCAGGACCCCTTTGAACAGATTTAATCATACTATTTAAAAGGCATTGAACTGAAGATTGGTATAATGCGGAATATTTGAACAAAGAATAACAAATATTCGGCCAAACCATAATATGCGGGAAAACTGAACGAGGAGATAACCCTTCACAGATACGAGCCGTGCTGACAGTAACACTACTTAGATGATCTAACGACTTGATCGGTTGTTGACAGATTAATTTCAAGATTCTTGAGACAGTAGAGTCGTTAATTCCAGATTGGGCTAAAATTCCCACCACTAAAATTCCTCTAATTTGAAATATCGAAGTATTTTTGAAAGCAACATCTAGAGCATAAGAACACCAACGCGATTTCCAGTTAGACACGTCATCATCAGATCCTAGGTCAGTCATGAAATTATTCAAATATTGACATAAGACTTCGAAGTTTGATGCTCTATTATAAGACTGGCTTAAATCAGATCTAGAAATATTCTTATCTCCTGTTAAACCAAATAGCATTTTTGCCCTCTGGCCACTGAAGTAATTAAGTGTATCATTAATTGTGGTTTCCTCCTTTTCAGTTAATTTTGACTTTTGGAAAAAGGATTGAATCGTGTTTATGAATAATTTTTGCAAATCAGCACCGAAGGCTAAGACGGGATTATCAATAAAAAGTGTACAGAAGAAAAACACATCCGCCAAAAATAATTGACCCAATGCATATGAATTGAAAAACAAGGAAGCACAAATCTTTATTAATACCTTTATTTCAAACAATTTGCTTTGAGATGCAATTGCCGAATCTGCTGTGCTTGCTTTACTTACACATAAGATCAACCTATGTATAACTTCACTGCATACCTCAACTGAAGGTGATATGAATGAAATGATGAAGTACCAATCAGTGCCATCATTTTTATTATCAATAATGTAAGCAACAACTTCATCCACTAAGACTGGCGTGAGTCTGCTTTCCCGAAATAACTTCTTCCAAATATAGTCGTTCAAATACGCACTTTGGTCCTTGTTAATGCTGGAAATCCTGCAAAATTGTCGAATTATATCTGCAACTCTATCTGGCCCATTTATGTCATTCTCGAAGTAAATATAATCACACACATTATCGATCCATGGAGATATGTACAATAACGCGTCTAATCTATTTTCATCCGGTAGTTTTTCATAATGGTCAAAGAAGGCCTTGAAGAACCTGTATGACACGGTAGGTAATGTCTTTGAAAGATATTGTGATGTAGAAACAATAAAGTCTGTAATGTTCGATGGAAAAGCAATATTCTTGCTATATGAACTTGGTATGGCTAAGTCTATATCAAAGTAAGTTGCCAATGATGAGAACAACATGGCTGCCGCTGATCTGACCTCATCGTCATGACTAAGTAGCCCTTGGAAAGTAATATTGTACAATCTGCTAAACCAATGATACGGTCTTGCTTCATGACCAATCAAATCTTTGTCTTCATTCGAGAGAAGTTGTTTGGGGATTCTTGACGTGGTGAAATATAATGACTTCAAAATCTCCAGTCTTTCATGAGATTCTAAAGTCACAGTGGTACCATAATTAAAACATATGGTAAATTCATCCGTAGGTACATTAGATTTAGCGACTTCACATCTAATGATATCTGAAAGTTTATACATTTCTATTGGCATAAAGCCTTCAGTAGCACAAGCTTCACCTGTGAATGAAAAGTACTCGTTGAAACAAATTTGTAACCATTGCCTACCAATTCTTAGAGTGACAGGTAAAAACTTCTCAAGGTTTCTATCATAAAATGCAACATTATCAAAAAAGATTTTATTATCTCTAGATATTGATAGTGTCTCTTCATTCAAACACAAGCTGTTAACAATTCTTGGACTATCAGATTGAGAGTATGTGTAAAGTCTCGCGTTAGATCTATTTTCCTTGAGTCTTAAACTCCTCATCGTCTCCATAATGCAACCACTTTCAACCTGTGGTATATTGAAATAGTATATACGTGTGCAATTCTTGAAAAATTGAATTGGCGCATAACGATTCAATAGCGACACATATAGCTTTAGATTATCTCCGAGTATTGACGACGTGAAGTCTACAACCAAGTAATACTTATTATCCCATACTTGGCTTACTAATTCGAATAACTTATAAACGAACAAGTGAACATCATTATCAATGAATTTTAAATATCCAAAATTCAACACTATGACAGGTGTACCATCATGAAATATCGAATTATGAACAAGTGGATAATCAACCGTGGTTTCAACGTAATTAGTAGACATCTTTGCCATGAATTCATTAAATTGGTTACTTCCATTGTTACTCGGATCAAAACTTTTATACGGAGCAGATACAGTAAGTGAAATTAATGCCTTAGGCTGACCTAGTTTCCTCAATAAATTATCAAAACATCTGAAAGTTTCAACTTTATGATGTAGGTCTTGTATGTTTGTTAACGGATCAGATAGAATATACTGATGTTTAATCTTTACAAAGAAAGTATAAAAAAATTTATGCAAATATCTTAATTCCGCAATAGGCTTATTAGGTATGTCTTGAAATGGATAGTTATCTTGATGATCATTTACAATCGCTTTCAAAAAGTCAAAAATCCTTTGATTTATAATATTCAACTCATCCATATGGCGGTTTAAGCTTGGCCACTTTATCAAACCTAACGAGCCATTAGCCATATTTTGAATAACCTTGACCAATTGCATTAATGTCCTTTTAAGCTTAACATCTTCGACCGAAATATCGAAAAAGGCTTTTGGGCTTATGATGGCTGGGCAGAAAAATCTCAAGAAGATGAATGAACCCACTGCAATCAATGCTGCATTTTCAAACTTTTGTTTAACACAATTATAAATTTCTGCGCAAATATATTTGAACGATAATGGAATTAAGTCGATTGAATTGAGAATTACATCGACCAACTTTCTGAAATAAGTCATAAATATTTCTGCATCTCCATCCAGTTCGCATTTCTCCACTTCGAAGATAATTTGATTCGAATCCAACTCTTCAATAAATGGTCTTAAAGTTTCCGACAAGTAATTTAATCCATAATCCTTCGCAAAGTTAGACAAAAGTTTAGTTAAAATGCTATTTCTTCTAAAAATCCCACTAGATCTAGATACATGATCAATTTCATCTTTCAAGAGTGTTTTAAAAAGCTTATCTAGCTTCTTGGTATAACCAAAGAAAAGGAACAAAGATGACGTCAATAAATTATGTTCATTTAACGGTGCTACTTCTGCAGTTATACCGCAAATCTCGTATAAGTCAGACATCTCGTTTAATAATTCATCAGGAAATTCCTCGAATGATTTACTTAATTTCCTTGCTGCTAACATATTCGCAAAAACATTTAAAAAAATCGCTCTAATCTTAGGGTTATCATGGTAACCTAATGGTAAGACGAACTGCATTCCAATATCAGTATCATATTGTAAAATATTAGAAATACTCTTCAAAACATTATCTGTAATCAAGTGAACTTTATACTTTGACTTAATTAGCTTTGTGTTTGTTTCTGTAGAAGTGTATTTTTGTAAAATTCTGTAAAATGAAGATAAATAATTTGCAAATGCTAAGTCTTTACTTTTTCGAATATCCTTATCCTTTGTACCATCTGGGATCTCTAATAGTAATTCTTCCAACTGTAATGATAAGCATTTGGAACATTCAGTCGCTAAATCAATATTTAAGTAGGCGTTTTCAGAATCCTTATTGGAAGTAATCAGACTGTCAAGCGAAAACGACTGCGATGTAGGTGATTTTTCAGAACTAAGTTCGTCAAAGAAAACAGCTTGTTCAAGCCACTCAGCAGATGCTTTCGCAAAAAAGTTTCTCAATTTGAACGCACCACGGAGACCAACACATTCCTTATCAGTTTCAAGTGCACTTCCTAATTTGCAAAATCTTAATTTTAATCTCAAATTATCTGACACATTTTTTATCAAATTGATAAAATCAATAATAAAGCCACAAACTTCTGGGAGCAAAGATGCCAACACAAATGCGCCATCATTTTTTAGTCCAATCATAGTTGTTAAAATCGCAAGTACCTGTTCCATGAATAAAATGCTTTCTTCGTTGGCAATTTTCTTATCTGAATAGGAACCAGCAATACTCATAAGCTTAACACAAATCAAATGAAAAACCGCAGTGTGACACTCCATTGATAACGCATCTTTGATAATAACTCTAATAACCAAGTCATTTGAAGTAAGTAGGTTCGCACATTTATCGAAAAACTCAGAAATGTATTCCTGCAGCCTCAACTTCTGTTCTGGATCGTCGATTGAAAACTCTTTTTGTAAGAAGCATCCAGATGTTGATACTAAAAAGCCAGTAAAATGACGGAAAACCAAGTTTTGATCGTTTACCGTACTTTTGTTTTCTAACTTTTCTAACCATCTTCTGTAAATAATTAACCAAATCTGGTATAGCGAAGTTGTTGGCTTTGATTCTCTTAAAATATTTCTAAATCTTTTGTGTAACGAAACAAATCCAGTGAATACCACATCATCATTAACCACCTTTTCAAACGTTTCACATAAATTCTCAGGACCACAATCATGGGTATGAATCTTTGAACATATTTCCTTACAATACCACCGCATAGAATCTTTAGCAATGTTATAAAACTGAATATCGTGAGTACACAACGATAAAAGCAATATCTTTTCAAAAGAATGGAAAACGTTGACGCAATCTAAATGACTATTTGAATCTTTGATTAATTGATTTTCGAATATAATATCGGTATAGTCATCCCTTGCTTCCATGAATTTATTCAAAAATAAAAAGCATGATTTAAATTTTGCATCAATAAGCGATAAGTGTAAGCATGCCTCAGAAATTGACCGCACGATATTGATACAAATCAAGTAGTTGCAAAATGCTGAAATAGTCGTATAATTCTTTGATATTTGATTCTCTCTATCAAACAATGTCATTGTTAAAGCACATGCAGAATCAAACAAATATGTTCCATCAAGTGTATTTTTGCTTTGAAACGCATGTTGTATAGGAATAGTAACTTCATATGCAAATTTACGGATCCTGAGGTGAATTTCTTCTCTATTGGTATTTTCCAAATGTATATCATTCATTAATTCAAAATCATTAAAATAAAGTTCTGGAGCACCAATAAATATTGCAAACAAATCTGACAACATCCTTTCTGCACTGAAAATCATTTGCGAGGTCTCAAATGTTTCAAGTGATGGTTGCAAATAAGTCGCTAAATTCATATTCATGCCACTAATAACATTGTCAATTGAGACAACTGATTCTTTTAAAGTTGATGTAGGTGATAATTCAGATATATACTGGTCAAGATTTGAAATAGAAGATTGATTCGATCCAGCATTATCTCTTTTAATGTTATTATCCTCTTCTTCTCCATCCATATTGATTCCTTCCTCCTTAATTTTTGTATTATTTATACTATCACCAAGGTTTTGCGATGTAGTAGAAAACGGCTCACTATGATCATGAATCTTCAAAAACCTAGTCAAGTAAAATATCATAGATTTCAAAAATGCCGACAATTGTACCATTAACAGCCGAAATATATCAGTAGTTCTTTCAAATTCTGATATACCCTTTATCGTTTTAATTAATATCCTCACTTGTCTTATATCCGCTTTAGATTCGTTAAACTTATCCATTAATATTTCTATGTACTTTTTCGGTTTGATCATTAAGGCTGCAATATAAAAATTTATCAACAAATTATCATGTAGCTGGTTCATATCATTGTTTTTAGATTTGTTTATCAATTTATTCAAGTTATCATTGGTTTCGTCCAAATTGATTAAGCAAAACTTATACACTGGATGTTCACTGGAAAAAGACGAGGTATTTATTAAAGCAGCTCCTAAGTGGAAAATATTGATCAACGAATCAAAACAATCCAAATTCGCCCCTGAAGATGCATCCTTTAAAATATTGGTCAAGAATTTTAACCTCTTATTAAATGCAATTCTCAATTTGTTTGGTTTATTCTCTAACTCAATAAAATCGCTTACACATAAAACCCCTAACCAACTTTGAATCATGGAACTACATCCTGAATATGGCGATTCCTCTATAATAGCATGAATGTAATCAAATAAGGTTCGTATTTCAAGTTCAATTTGGCACCCAGGGGTTATTAATGCTTGGTAATCTTCTGGTCTAGAAAAAGATTGATCCTTGATACTAGTCGAATAAAACACCATGAACGCCAACTTCCAATAATTAGATTTGATATATGGTAATACTTGATAAACCTCCCGGGCTGCTTTTTCGCCTACTGAAGCCTGATAAAAAATATGTTTCAATAATGGAGCGTATTTTTGCAAAACTGGCAATGGAACTAATTCTCCTCTTTTGGAATACCTGAAAATTTTTGCTTCGATATAGTCAAAATAATCCTCTGGATTTGATGCAGCGATGAATTTAAGAGCTATTTCTATGTAATTATCGATATCATTCACATAATTATTGATGAATTCGCGGCTACCAGCTGGAATCGCCGTAATTCCACTCTCTATAGACTCATTATCACCAATAGGAGTCCCAACGGACGTGCTGATATGTGGACCTGTACTATCTGCCGCATAGTTATAATGATGTGACTGATTACTGTTGAGATTTCTGTAAAAATTATTCAAGTCCATTCCTTCGGCCTGATTTGAACGTAAAAGCGTCAAAACCTTCCGCACTACCAGTGGTGAGAGTAGTGACAATAATGTATCTATAGTGGGATGAATAATCAATGGATTCAATGCCGAAGGAGGTGTATAATGATAAAATATCGCATAATTTGATGCCAAATCACAATTGGAAGAAAAAATCTCATTCTTCAAGTCATTAATGGCCTTTTTCAGACGCCAGTTATGCTCTATAATGTCAGCCAAGAGTTTCAATACAATCAACGTCGACGATAACGATTTCTCATCTCTGTCACGCAATTTTATCAGGTTGGATTCCTTGTTGATTTGGTTTAGTATCCTGCAAAAACAGTCAAATATATTCGACACAAATATTGTATCCACTTTGTCTTCCAGCGACAGAATCGTGTTGGTTTTGTCAAGCAAGTTCTTGGTGATTATAAACTGTGGGTTTAACTCTACTTCTGCTATGGTGTATCCCGTTCTATTCGGAAGAAGAGACTGTAGCCTCTTACATATTGACTCGATATATTCGTACAGCAAATTTTCCTTTACTGAAGATATGCTATCCATGGTAGTGTTTTATCCGTTTCGTGTGTTTCTACTTCTCACTGGTATGGCAGCTAAGTATACTACTTTCTGTACTGAATTTAATAATAAATTTCAGCTAAATACCTATCCTCGTCACTTGAAGGTTATGCTAGTAGTTTTCTAGTGATATAATAGGCCCTACGTCTTTCCGTATGTTAATAACGACTGTGGAGATCCTGATGTCTTCTAACACTGTAAACTTTGATAATGAATTCTTGCTGTTGTGGATGATTATGTAATCTCAACTATGTAAATTTCTTTTTTTATTTTTGCATGGAACTTCGTTACACAAAGCCCTCGCAGTATTGTCCTGCACATTTAGCACCGTTTATTATGCTACATAGCTCTAGGCTTAATTGGGGTCCTATTGTCTATTTCATATATAAGATGCTAATGCAAATAATGCTTAGACTCACATGAATGGAATCCGGCTAACAAACGGTACAATCGGGTAGTTGAACCGTTTTACAAGATAGGAGTATAGAAGCGAGAAATGAGGCTGAAATGGCGTATGAAACTTGGAGGAGTGACCAAAAGATTAGCGACAAATTGTTGTTCAAGGGACAGGAAGAATCGTAAATATCAATTGTGAAATGTCCACAATGAACTTAGGCCGTAGATAATAGTGGCCCGAACCTTAAATTAATCCACAATTAGCGAACTCCTATATAAAATAGGAAGCAAAATGTAAACGAGGGTTGAGGGGAACGACAAAGATAATTTAGTGTGAAACATGTCTAAGGCAGTTGGTGTAAAGACATGAAACTCGCATGGGTGGTTGGAGGTTTGTGCTCGGGTTCCAGGACTTGGCTCAAGATTTCACTGGCAGCCGGAAATTCTATCAGAGACAACTGGGTATAGTTTAATGAATTGCAGGAATTACCATCTGATGTAGGCGACGGAGATGACAGTAACCAGATATCATGGTGATGAGTGGTCCTTCTGGAACGTCTGTGGGTAAATGTATTCCAGACATGCCACCGCGTTTTTGCAATCTCTTGGGTAGTATCTTGTCTTATGCGAAACGACTTATTTGGGAACACCTGGCTGCTTCTGTCCTTGGAAGGCTTGTTCTTATTGTCTCGCCGACTGAATAACTTCAATCGAGTATATATTTTATGTAAACTACTCTTGAAGCGAGGTTCTGAAATATGGAGAGAAGGGCTGGTGGAAAAATCGAAATTTTGTTCAAACGACAGTAATCGGGATTTTTTGTAAAAATGATGCGGATTCCGATTATTACTGACAGACTCTCTTAGTTCCTGAAGGCTTTGGCGTATGACAGTGCACTCAATTCCGTAGCCTGTTCCTTGCAAGCTCATGGTTTTAGCTTCGTTGACAGAAAGATCTAGGTTGTTAGCATCCTTCTTGGGCTTGGACTTGTGAGTGGTTGCAACCAAAGTCCGCCACAAATATCTCCCACGAAACTGTACAGCAGTCCAAACGATAGAAACAATACGCAAAACGCAAACGCAAAACGCAAACCGGTGGCAGGAAATGAAATGCCTCCCCAATATTGGGGGAAGATCGGTACATCCAGACACCAGAAAACAGAAAAGTTAAACATCCAAACACATGAGTCCTAAAAGTTGACGACACAAAACCTCGAGTCCAATGTGTGTCAACCAATTGAAGTTTTTCATTTATAACCGGCGATCCAAGAGTGATATACTCAATTATTAGTGAATACATTCAGATTAATCAATAAATAACATACAATGGGTGCTTATCAAATTCTCGGTAAAACCGTTTCATCTCATCAGTTAGCTTTGGCTACATTAGGGTCTGTCGTTTTCGTTGTTGCTCCAAAACCATGGGCTCCACCAGCTCCAAAACATCCAGAAATTAATGCCAGCTCCAAGGAAGAAGAAAAATTCGTCCAAGAATGGTTATCCAAGCACTCCACAGAAGAGAAACACTAGATGCTAGATGGTAGACGTTAAGTCTTAGAACATACATTTTTTGCTTGTTTATTTCGTTATTTCCGTAGGTTGTTCCGGTGACTATGGCTTCTGTACATGATTTGTTATGATAAAGAGCTCTATGTTAGACTGTGAAGTGTATTTATGGGTATTTCTTAAACCTTAAAGGTACAGATTATTTATTTACTTCCAGAATGAGAATAAAAGTTCGTTTTGATAGTGGTAATGTAGCATTCAATATGGACATGCGACTATTCAGCTAGAAGTTGTTCGCGATATCTGTCTGAGACGCGTGTAGTTAATGGCAGCCTTGCTATGCCAATCTGTAGTTGCTGGATCTTCTGGATCTATCTAGTATCCATAATGTATAACAAGATTGGCGATCCGGGTAATATTGTAATTTGGTGTAGAATGCGAGAGATTTGTGTAATCAATTTTTTGATATACATTAAAAAAAATATCGATGAGCAGAGATATCTGAAAAATCCATTATATATTTATCACCCATAGCATCACATAAAATGTCTGCTATTTACAAAGCATTACAATCCAAGTCGTCTAAGGAGACGTCTGAAAAGACCAAGCATATAAATAGACAAAGATTGTTGGTGATATCATCCCGTGGTGTTACTTACAGACATCGTCATTTGATTAGTGATTTGGTTGCACTTTTACCACATGCCAGAAAGGAACCTAAATTCGACTCCAAGAAGAATTTGTACCAGTTGAACGAAGTGGCCGAGTTATACAATTGTAATAATATCTTTTTCTTTGAATCTAGAAAGCATCAAGATTTGTACTTGTGGATTTCTAAACCTCCTAATGGTCCGACTTTAAAATTTCACATTCAAAACATGCACACCTTGGACGAATTAAACTTCACGGGTAATTGCTTAAAGGGTTCCAGACCTATATTGAGTTTCGACAAGGCATTCGAATCCACCGACCACCATAAACTATTAAAGGAATTATTCACACATACTTTCGGGGTTCCTCCTAATGCCAGAAAATCAAAGCCTTTTGTTGACCACGTTATGACCTTCTCAATAGTTGACAACAAGATCTGGATCCGTAACTACCAAATCAACGAAACCGTCGACTCGAAGGATGCTGATAACTTGAATCCTGAAGAATTATCGTTGGTCGAGATTGGCCCAAGATTCGTCTTGACCTTAATCACCATTTTAGAAGGTTCATTTGGTGGCCCAAAAATCTACGAAAACAAGGAATATGTCTCTCCTAACTTTGTCAGAGCCCAGTTAAAACAACAAGCTGCAGATCAAGCGAAGGCAAGAACTTCTGCTGCTTTGGAAAAGAAATTGAAGAGAAGAGATCAAGTCTTGAAGAAAGATCCTTTGGCTAATGACAGTTTATTTAAAGAATAATTGTAACATAGAGTATATCAAGATATATAATATACAAGCTTTATCGTTAACACTTATGTTTTTACGTTCTGTATGGTTTTCTTTAAAAAAAAATATGTAAATAGTTGTAAAGGATGTATTTAATTTGAACACAAATATGGTTTGTATATAGTATCATAGCCTTGTTACAAGGTGGTACGCGAGATTAAAACTGTCATAATCAATATGTAAGGTTGATATCTTGATCTTTAATCATTGGTACTGATAGTACATATATTTGGAGACAAGAGTCTGCATAAGTGATTGCATAAGACAAAAATGGACTCGAATAAAAATCATTTTCATGATCGTATGGGGTCTGAAGACTTGAGAACTCAATTTTTATCAAATGCAAATCCGAATAATTCTAGAGACCATTTAAGAAATAATGGCAGTTTCATCACAGATGAAGAGGACGGCTCATTAACTTTTGGAAATGCGTCTAATCGAACCCTATACCCAATATCAAACGGGTATTCTGGCATTTTAAAAAAAACCGACACCTCGAACGCAAATACGCACGAATATGAGCTTGATAGGCTACAATCATCCTACAGCATTAATAATAATTCAGCAGAGAATCCATTTAATTCAGGTCAAGGAAACTATCCTTATAATAACCATGGGGGAACAGCGAAGGAGAATCCCTTTAGAGATCAGTCTTTGCCAGATTTACCACAACAGGAATACAACCCTTTTGAGCCCCATAGGGACCAACCTCCAATACCCACAGATATTGAATATGAGAAAATAAGAAAGAACGAGAAAGCCAGATTGAGACAATTAAGAAGGAAACCAAGATTTCACTATACAAAGTTGCCATACTTTACGATACTAGTGACGTTGATACAAGTTAGTGTATTCATTGCAGAATTGGGCAAAATGGCAAGTTTGACTGGCTCTGCGTTTCAAACTAAGCCATATTTTAATCCTATGTTGGGTCCATCCACGTACTTAATGATAAATATGGGAGCTCGTTATGCTCCATGTATGCAACCCATCAAAGGAATAACTAATGATACCACCATCAATTTTCCATGTCCTAACTCAACAGACACTGATACAAATGTTTGCTCGTTGAGTGAGTTATGTGGATTGAGTGGCGTACCAATAAAAGATAATGTATACAAACCTCATCAGTGGTACAGGATCATCACACCAATGTTCCTACACGCAGGGTTTTTGCATATTCTATTCAACTTATTATTACAAGTTACTATGGGTGCTTCTATTGAAAGAAATATAGGATTTATAAAGTATGCTATCATTTATTTAATGAGTGGTATTTCAGGGTTCCTTTTGGGGGCTAACTTCTCACCTAATGGAATCGCTTCAACTGGAGCTTCGGGTGCATTATTTGGAGTAGTTGCAACGAATATAATAATGTTTGTTTATTGTGGTAAGAAAAATACTAATATATATGGCACAAAGAAATATGGCTTATTCATTTTTATTATGATTATGGAAATTATAATTTCATTAGTGTTGGGTCTCTTGCCCGGGATGGATAATTTTAGTCATATCGGAGGGTTTGCTATGGGCGTCCTTATGGCCATCGTTGTGTTACCTGATCCATTTTTTGTCTACGTTGATGGAATAATTACTTACCACGCACGCGACGATACAATGCAACAGTTTAGGAACAATTGGAATCCCATGTATAATTTGGACGATAAAAAAATTCCCAGATTTTATATATGGTGTGGTATAAGGGTTGTGTGCTTAGTCTTGGCTATTGTATATATTGCCTTACTAGTAAAGAATTTTTTCAGCGGGAGTGAAAATCCTATAGACAATAATTGCTCTTGGTGTAAATATATTAATTGTATTCCAGTTAATGGGTGGTGTGATATTGGCGAAGTGACGGTGGAAACTGAGAACACTGCAAATTCTAAAAGAAATTCGCATATGCCATTTTCAGAGACAAAAGTCAAAGAACTTGAATTACTTGATCGTATTCCACAAGTTCGAGAAAATGCTAATCAAATTTCATCAGGTAGTTCATTCTTTGAACGTCAAAGTTCTGGCACAGGATTGGTCTTATATTGTCTCCTTGCGATTATGACACTCAAATTTTATAAATCCAAAAAAAGGATTTAAACTTTGCATTATTCTACAGTTTTTTTTTGCATACATTAGAATTATTAAATATATATTAGAATATATTAAGTTAAGGTTCACACTCTTGAAAATCATCGTCAGTCACTAGTAATCATTTAAGTAACCAACATTGTGCAACATTACATATACTGCATAACAAAACCTCAATTTTGATGCTATGTCTTACTGTATATAACAATAGCCGAGTTCATAACCCAAAGAAAAACCTATATAAGGGCATCGAGTAAAAAATATTTATAAATGTTTTTCCTTTTTTCGTTGTCGACGTACTTCATAGGATCATTTCTATAGGTCACGTCCCTCTTTGACTCTTCAAAAGAGCCACTGAATCCAACTTGGTTGATGAGTGAGATACCCTTATACCCTCAAAGTGAGAACCATATTTAGCTTGTCTGTAATCCTTAGCGATTCGGTCATCTATTATTTGTTAGCCTTTTATTATGAAGATTTGGAACTTGTTCCTTATATTCACAAAAGGAGCGATGATCTTTACCCTATTTTATATACTTCTTCGGATGTTTTAAATTAGGGTGGGTGTAAGTGGCTGTCTGACAAGTTACTTTGAAATTTATTTCAATAGTGACTATAGTTCATTATCAATGTGTTATGTCGACCTAAATAATCCTATATATTGAATAAACATTAGTTTACTTCACATCGAGCTTCGTAGATATTTTTTATATGAATTACAACTTTACGCAATGAGATAGGCTATTTTTATGAATATTTGCAGAAACTTCAGATTGTAATTAATCTTCAATATAGGGAGAATTAAGAGTAAAATTTACACTCGAAAACTGATGAGTGACTACAACAATTATCTTAAAATGAATCTTGTCTCTGTTTATACGATTCAGATTATTTTCATTATATATGTCAATTTATTCCAAAACTTGTAAAGATGAACTATTTATAATGATGATTTTAACAATTTAAACCCTAAATTTTACCACTAATCGTTGAGTGAGTCAATATTCTAAAGAAATAAAATACAGAATCATAACACACGTTCAAATCTACAGGAACAAAAGACACTGTCGAAAGTTAAGTTGGAACCATTATGAAATGATACATTTTTCAATTAAAGAAAATACATAAAATCCGGGTAAGTATTGTTTTGTGTAATTATTCATTCTTAAATTTTCAATAAATTTTCAATCCAGAACCTAGTTGTAAATCCAACATATAGATCAGGATTAGTGTATAATGTCATTATTATTCAGGCAAACTCATTGCGTTACGTCGCATCCTATAATTATAAGATCTTTTTCTCAATCAATCAAAAAGCCATTCATTAGTAACTTTTTCGGATCAAAACAATTGAAACAAACAGACGATATAATCAAGAACCAAGATAATTATGAAACAGATCAAGACTCAAAGGTTGTGATATTAAATGAAGAAAATTCTCCCGAATATAAACCATTCAATGTCAGCGAAGAAATGCCAAATTTCCAAATTATTCAATGGAAAAACCAAATTGTCAGAAATAAAAGTATTGAGAATACTTATTCACCTCAATTACTACAAAACGTCATTAACAAAACATACCAAGAAGTGAATGGTACGGAAATAGAAGGCGATTATTCATCAGTTAGCTTCAATGACTTAGCTCTTAGATTCAAATTTTCTAAACATTTACAACAAAACTTGGGATTTGATATCAATGATTATGTATTGACTAAGTCCCATAATTTGGAAACTTTATATAACGAGTTATGTAATGTGGTTTCCACGAGATGGACTGATGAAAGAAATCCAAATGCTATCGTCCTCCGTCGTGAAGATTTTACTGCACCTAATGTTTACTTGAATGAAGAATTATCTAAGGAAGAACAGGAGACCGTATATAATGAACTCCTCGAAAAAGCTAAACAGGCATCTCTTAATTAACCGAATACTCACGCATGTATATAGTATATAAATAAATAATAGTTAAACTATAAAAATTGGTAATCATTTTTTGCTCAATGTAAATCCGATTATAATCGAAGTGGCCAATACCCCTAAGACACCAGGAATTAAAATTTCATTGGGTATTCCTTTTAAGATTTCGTGGGTTTCGGATTTAATTTGCTTTTTATTTTTCATTTTGTTGACAGGTGCAGATTCATGTGGATTATGTATGTATAAATCTGCCTTCTCATTATTAAGCTGTTGGTTAATGTTAACACAATCAAGAAGATCACTATCAGAGGTAATAGAAACAATATCACCTTCATCATCAATATAACTTATAGCATAGCTTTCGCCATCTTGGTCATTTTTAACCACATTTAAAAATTCGAAATCATTAGCGTATAATTTGTTATCCATTAAACTTCTTAATTTACTCACTCCTTCACTTGGCTTTAATGAAATACGATGCACACGACCCTCCACTGCTGGGGACTTGAACTTGAAAGTATATGGCAAGTCAGATGAAGTATTATTCAAATTTGACGATTTCCTAGGCGAGTTTGTGTGTGAAATAGAATCGGAAGGTTTGATATCAACATTGAACGAGTGAAACTCAGAAGGAGTGACATCTGGTGGTGCACTTCCCGTACCAGTGATAGAATCTGAGTGTGCGGAATCCGAATCTTCATTATCCAAGGATGTCCAGAACTTGTTCCACGCAGGTCCTTCACTATTAATTGCTGTTTCACTACCTGTTTTTCCATCATTATTAACAAGATCGCTACTTTCAGTCTGTTTGATTTGGTTTAAAGTCGCATATGTTAATTTCAAGACATCAACTATACCTATAATGTCATTTTCATTACCAATGATTGGCAAATTCAAGTAGCGACCCTCAAACATTTGCCTCAAAGCTTCCTGTATAGATAAGTCTTGTTTGGCTACATCAGGTTGTGGAGTCATTACTCTAACAATTGAGCACTTCTTTGGGTCCAATCCAGCGGCAATAACCCTTAAAACGACATCCTTGGATGTAAAAATACCTGCTACTTCTTCATTTGTATCCTTAACCAACACAGCAGTTGTTTTGTTTTCCTTCATCAATACTGTTGCATCATAGACTGTTGTTTTAATACTGATGTACACAGGGGTGGTTGTAGAATCCAATACACTTTCCAAAGTTGGTCCGTTCATTTTATTTTTCAAGTTTTCAAAATACTGAAAAACATGTAAAGGCTGTTGCATCATTCCCATCTCCGAGTGGACATTGTCCAATGCTTCGTACAATTTCTTAGAGGACGCATGCATCCTTTCCAATTTTTCCATCTGTTGAGCATAACACTTGGTAATATCCAATACGCCTACAATTTGATTATTTTCATCCAATACTGGCAAATGTCTGAATCCCTTATGCACCATTAGATTTAATGCCTCTGACGCTGGGGTATGGGCGTTAGCGCACATAGGGTTTGGTGTCATAATCTGATCAATCGTCACCAGGGTAGCACTTAAACCAGCACCCACTATTCTAAACGCTAAATCTTTCGCCGTGAAGATACCCAATAGCTCTCCGACCTCATTCACTACCAAGATACAATTTTCCCGTCTGGCTGACATCAACTGCGATACTTCATAAACAGTGGCGCTAGTTTTACAAATAATTGGCTCCGATGGCTTTAACGATAAGACACTACCTGGTGCTCCCTTCTTATGTCTCGTTGTTCTGGTTCCATTTTTTTTTTTCTTGCTTAAGTCATTTTCAATTTTCCTTCTTATAGCATCATCTCTTTTCGATTGTCTTCTTCTGGATTCGGAAATATCAATAAATGGATCCATATCGCTATTCAGTGATGCCTTTTTCGTGCTTCTGTATGATGACATATCTACTACTTAGTTGTAATACTTATTTATTAGTGCAAGCGGATTAATTTATGGAAAACTTTTATCAATTTATTCTAAGCACAGCTAAATTGTAAACATTGATTTTGTGGATATCGCATAAGAGGGGGGAGAGGCATATACAGACAAGATTTTCACTCTATCAAACATGCCAGACATATCGTCTCCCAAAACCTTTTAGAAAACTTAGAGTTAATAATAACATATAGTCTATAGACTCGCTGACTAGAATGAAATTAGCTTCGCCCTCTTTCCTCAGCAATTATTACGTCTATTTACGTTAGTAATTCCTTCAAGTTACCACTCGTATAGCTTCTATGGTGCGTACATTTGTCAATATACACGGCCACCACCAAATTTATTTCTTATAATATGTACTGCTATCATCAAATATTAGATTAATAGTCCATTCAAGGTGTGGGATGAATAATTAATTCAGATGTAATCAAGTAACTCTATAGATTCGTCGTATTAAAAGATCGCGCAGGAAGTTGAACCTACGAAGGAGGTACAACATTTCGGGGGTAAGATTGACTGAATTGTTAAATTTGATACTAATCGTTACTTATTAAATGCATAATAATCCAGAACAGAATGTGAGTAAAGTTTGTTTGTCATCCAAGTAGTGAAATACAACCGATAAATATTTATTATGAGATTTAAGAAGTTGTTTAGTAAACGTCGTTTGCAACCATTCTCAGGAATATATAAATAGAGAAATTTCACCTGGGCGGCTATATATTTGCTTAGTATTTTAATCCTTCTTTACAGCGAACAAACAATGTCTAGCAAAGCTACATCATTGGTGCCTACGTTCACTTTATTTACATATGTTATAGAGTTTATGAAGGACTTTTTTATTTCTATGATGAAAACTGCTCCAACTCCGAAACATATTGGCTTAATTATGGATGGTAATAGGAGATACGCAAAGTCTAAGGATATGGCATTAAAGGATGGCCATAATGCGGGAGCGGATTCCTTGATTCAGGTACGTTGGGGGACTTGGGAGCAACAGAAAGATTGATTACTAACGATTGTAGGTATTGAATACTTGCTACAAAATTGGAATTCTCCATGTTACTGTATATGCATTCTCAATTGAAAATTTCAACAGATCTAAGGAAGAGGTGGATACGTTGTTTTCCTTATTAAGGGACAGACTAAAATTTATATCCGAGAAGGAAGAATCATATGCTCGGTTCAATAGCATTAGAATTAGGATCATCGGTAATAGATCAATGATTCCAAGCGATATATTGGAGGACCTAGAAGGTGTAGAAGAACGCACTAAAAATGTTGCTTCTGCCAAAGTATTGAACGTTTGTTTCCCATATACGTCACGCGATGACATAGCTCATTCAATTCAGAATATTGCCCAGAAGGTGGAGTTGAAAGAAATTGAGTCAAGGGAAAGTATTAATTTACAGACATTGACTAATAACATGTACATGGGATCGATTACACCTCCGTTAGATATTCTAATTAGAACTAGTGGCCATACTAGGTTAAGTGATTTTATGTTGTGGCAGTGTAATTATAACTGTACCATCGAATTCGTTGATACCTTGTGGCCAGATTTTAAGTCCTGGGATATAATGGTAATTATAATGAAATGGAGTTACTATAAAACATTGCAACTTGATCAGCAGAAAATGATGAACACAAAAAGTAATGATAACCAGAAAGTGATGACAGATATATTAAAAGAATTACCACCTCATCCACCATTCGCTTCAATAACCCAACGTTGATTCTTTTGTAGCTCCGAATGTCACTACTCAATAGTCTTCACAAGTTTCTTGATCTCCAATTTGTTTCTTTCTGTCACCTTTGCGTCTTCAATCTTATTCAAGTAACTCATATAGACAACAACTTCAGCAACCAATACTAATATGCCAAAGAATAAACACAATAATACTCTGTAAGCATCTTGTAGCTTCATTGAGCTATCCGTCCAGTACCAGATGGCATAGACTACACTACCGACACTAATTAAAATATTAACAATAGTCGTTAATTGATTCTTTAATTCTTTGTGTGCTTGAGCGGGAGTTATTGTTTCATCGGATGAAATATCATACAATGTATTAAATTCTGGTTTTGGTTTAACCAACCGTTGGTATTCTTCCTCTTTCGCTTTTAGTCTTAATTGTTCCATCGACTTAATAAATTCCTTCGTTTTAGGTCTGGATTCATTGATTACATTAAGACTGGGTGTATGAAGCTTCGTAATTTTAATGAGATCAATCAATGTAGGGGTTGGCTTATAATCTTTATAAAACAGTACTAAATTTTGATGAGAAATGTAAGCATTTGACAAAAGATTCCTAGTGGACTCTTGTGATAACCCAGATTTTTCAATTACTTCACTTAATGCAGGGGTTATTCGAAATTTTGTCATGATGGTGGTACTATTCTAAATTTGATTTATAATTATGATTGAAAATTATAGTGCATTGGTCAACAAGAGTGATCGGAATCGAGATTACTCGTATTTATATTTCTAAATTTCACGAATTCAACCAGAGTTTTAGTTTTTGTTTATTTTAACAAAAATGGTTTCTAGCTCATCAACTATTGTTGGTGCCTTAGCATGTCAAAAGAATTCGTTTTTAAAAACTTTTCATACAGCCGTCTTATCATGCCTGGAACATAAACCTCAAACTGATAAGCAGACTAAAAACAAAAAGGATGGAAATGCTTGCGATATTGAAAATAAACTGGACTTATATGCTGTTGAACTAGCTGATACTATTCTATTTCCTGAGGGGGGTGGTCAACCATTTGATACGGGTTTAATTATTTTACCAGATGGAACTAAAATTTCAGTTAAACTGGTGATAAGAAACCAACTTACAGCCCTTCATATAGTTCCCACTCCTATTGAATCAGGTACTAAGGTCACTTTGCAGGTTGATTGGAACAGAAGGATAGATCTTATGCAGCAACATACTGGACAACATTTATTATCTGCTATTCTAGATACTTATAATTTAGAGACGTTGAGTTGGTCTTTGAATGAAACGATTAATTACATTGAGCTTCCAAAAAAGGTTAGCGATGAAATTGTGGAAGAAGTTAACAAGAAGTTAAACGATTACATAATAGAAGGATTACCCATTAAAGTTACTGTCCCGGATGAACACGGTGAAGAAATTGACGTTTCACATATACCTGATGACTATGACTTATCTAAAGGTATTGTTAGAATTATTAAGATTGGTGACTTAGACTCAAACCCATGTTGCGGAACTCACTTGTCATCTACCTCGCAGATCCAAGCCATTTCCCTATTACACCAGGTTAATGTCAGAGGTGGAAATTCACGTTTGCATTTCATTTGTGGTTCGAGAGTCTACAAATATTTAATAAAACAGCACCAAATATTAAAAAGTGTATCCGGCGGCCAGTTATCTTGCCAAGTTGAAGAAGTAGCTGAGAAGGTTAGTGCCCTAAATTTAAACTACAAGAAGTCTACTTCCCGAGAAGCTAGCTTGTTAAGAGAATTAGCAGCCATTGAAGCAAACAGAGTATTTAACACTTTTAAGCAAGAAAATGACAAAGCTGAATTCATATATAGGTCAGATAATGCTCCAGAATATATATCTGCATTTCAAAAGGAGTTAAGCACGTTAATTAATAACAACAAGAATAGTGGGGTCGATTTAGATACAAACCAAACAATCGTTTTAATCAATGGTGACTACCCATCTGGATTAGGGGGAATGATTAAAATTTTGGGACCAAGAGCAGCTGAAATTCAAGTTGAATTAAAACAAAGAATCTCTGGATTAAAGGGAGGTGGTAAAGGTAGCTCGTTTCAAGGTAAGATACCAAAATATGACAAGGGTGAACTAGAATCAGTTTTGAACTATTTAGAACATTTGAGTGATAAATAATGAATACACGTATTTATTAACTATATGATATGTACATGAATATAACGAAATAGAAGAAGTATGTGAGAAATATGACTTAACGTTTAACCCAGGTTGGTGACTTTCTTGCCTTAACCTTACCTGGCTTCTTTCTTTCAACTTTTCTTGCGTCTCTTGTCATTAATCCAGATTTATGCAATCTTGATTTCAATAGTGGGTTAAAGATAACCAAATCCTTAGCAATACCGTACATGACTGCTTCGGCTTGACCAGTAGAGCCACCACTGTTGACTTCTGCAAAAACATTATACTGACCTTCTTGTGAAACAACTTGAAATGGATATGCAACTCTACGACGATCAGCTTCCTTTGGGAAATAGTCAAGTAAGGATCTACCGTTGATCATGACTTGACCATCACCTTTGGTTAAGTAAACCTTCGCAACAGATCTTTTTCTCTTTCCGAGACTTATGGCTCTTCCGAATTCATCTAAAGTCTTGGCTTTTTGAGCAGCTTTAGCAGATTCGCTGGAATTATTAGCAAATTTAGTCAATACATCAGAAACTTCTGTCGGCATTAATTCTGGATCGATACTTCTTAACCTGTGTAGTAATTGGGTTAATTCTTTGTGGTGGATAGGCTTGAGTCTGGTACCAGATTGAGTTCTGGTTTTATATTCTTCAAATGAAACAAATCTAGAGTTTTGGATTTCTTTGTCATCAACAATTCTAGTTGGTAAGTTGATATATTTTCTTATGAGTCCATTCAATATGTTTAGGTTTTCTTCGTGTACTGGATTACCACCGTAGAAAGTATTCAATCTAGGAATAATTCTTAATCTTTCTAATTCGTAGTTTCTCAATGCATTCTCTTGTAATTTCGAGGGAATCATAACTCTTTCACCCTTCACATTTTTCAAGTTAGCAGGGACTAACGGTCTTCCATTGGTTTCGGTATTTATGGATTCTTGTGTTTGATTCACTTGTTCTTGCAACCTAAACGTGGTTCTGGAGAATGTCCTGACGGATATTCTTAATCCAATTATACCATATATCAGTCTCAACGACATTATTTTACCGATAGACTGGTTTGATTGAAATTTTACTCATCCAAGGTAATATTGTATGTTGGGCTTCAGGAACTTGATAAATTTGAAAAATTTCTTGACTACTACACGACAATCTCTACGAAATAGCGACAACTTATGTAAGCTTAACTACTCTTTATTATGAATAAGTATATTAAGACCTGGTATACTATTGTACATATTAGGAACATCAGGGATAATATTGGATATAATACATTACAATGGAAATAAAAATGATTAAATAATGAACATAAATGGATACCATCATTTCTTATCCTTATCGTCTTTTTCATTAGGATAAGATGTCGTCGTAGCTGCAGAAAGCAAAGCATTCAAACCATTTCCGGATGGTGGGTTGCTCAAATTATTAAGTGCTGGTAAATTATTGTTTGATGGGGAATTTAGTAGAGATTTTAAATTGTTTGCCGCTCTTGCTGGTTCAGGTTTGACAGGGCTTGAATCAGAATTAAGTAAGCTCATAATTGATGAACGCGGCAACTGTGAATTCGAAATAGCTGTAACTGTAGATGGGGTTTGAGATAGATCATTCGTTTCTTGCTCCACATTTGCACTGTTAAAAGTGGTATTATGATCGACCACATTTGGTGCGTCAGTGGAGTTCCTGTAGTTTGCATTACCTGATGTGGTGGAACCAATTGGCGCTCCGACGGATGACGGCGCAGGAGGAGAGAATGAACTAGATGTCTGGTTTTGCGTGCTTATATGGTGGAAAGTACCGAGCGGAATATAGGCAGATTGTGCAGTCGTAGGAGTGACAGATGTATGAATCGCCGGTGGTGGCGGGTAGATGGTGTACTTCTCGGTAGTCTGCTCTTGTTGTGCATTAGGCTCCGACGGCTCTGATGTTGTGTTTAAGACGGCGGCAAACTTGGCCTGTAATCTTTCATCAGCCGTTTCTGCAATTTTATTCCATCCGTGTCTATCTGCGTTACGCTGGAAATAATTACGAACCATTGTTGCTGATTTCGTAGTCAACTTATCTGCAATAGTAGTCCACTTCGTACCATGTTCATTTAACAAGAAGGGGAACATGTTTGCTTCGGTAATACTCCAATAACTTGAAATAGTCTTACGACGCTCTTTTGATTCAGAATCGTTTGGCTCTAAGGCTTGAACGTTTTCAGATTCACTTCCTTTCATATCTAATTCAGTATCATTGGTATCTGTCATTGGCATGGTTATGGGCACTATATCAGCATTTGCCTCAATTATCTCACTGAGTGCTGTTGATGGTGTATCTTCTTTCTTTTGCTTTCTTGCTTTTTTCTTCTGCAATTGAGTTGAGGACTCACTAGTTTTAATCTCAGTAGGAGAATCAGTCTTCTTTTCGGAAATTGCGTCATCAAAAGCTGGTGTCGTTGTTCGTTTCTTTCTTCCTGCTTCAGCAAAAACTTCTCCAAAATATTCTGTTGAATTAGAATTCTCAGTAGATGTGGGCGTATCATATGGCTCAACAACGCCATCGACAATGTTCACTTCAGTTGTAGGCGTTGTGATAGGTGTATTATTCTGTGACACGTTTCTTGATTTAGTATTCTTACCACGACGACTGTTTTTCCTATTTGCCTTTTTCTTGAAAGTAAGAGCTAACTGCTTATAGTTAACTGTCTTCTTAGTCATATAATAATGAACAACGCAATCTTCAGCTGACCTCAAACTACCCATATGTCGGGAGATTGCCCCAAACCGCTTGGGGAACATGCAGAACCCTTCACAGAATAGTGCATGCTCCTCAACAGAAAAATTATTATGAAAGTCACTTTTAATTCTCGTTGTCCACTGTAATTTATCTTCAACAATATTATTCGAATCCATAAATTTTATTACCTTCCTCTCAACGGGATCGAGTATAAAATTGGGAATGCAAGCAGAAACTTTCTGAGCTCTAATAATAGGATCTTCTTCCTGTTCTTTACCGAGCGATTGCAAAATTTCTTGAAATTCGGCTTCTGTAGTTACTAAATCACCGTGCCTGCGATTTCGACGGCTATTACTACTTGTAGGAGGAGGAGCTGGAATATCCTTTACATTGGTAGGTTCAGCATTAAAATCTTGTTTGATTCTGATATCAATTGCTTCCAATTCCTTTCTCATTTCATCATCAGATGGATGAATCAATTTTAATTGTTGATCCATCTTTTCTCTTTGTGATTCCCATTCGTGGAACCCTTTTGAATAATCCTTCCATAATGAAAGCTTCTTGCGTTGTATTGATCTCTTGTTGTGCGACAAATTTTCGGATAAGGTTTCTCGTTTATGAGAAAATGACCGTAAATTATTTGCAAAAAATGGATAATCACGCAAATTCTCTATTGGTTTTGCTAACGAGTACTTCAAATACTTACCTTCTATTTTAGTAAAGTTTTCAAACTCTGCCTGCAAGTTCCTAAAGCTAGTTTCTAATTTATCAACTGGAAATGCACAACCATCAGGATAGCATATTTCGTTGGACACATCAATTTTGACAATCGGTTTTATTGTCAGGTCAGGTTTCAGTATTTCGGGTTCATAATTAATTTCATTTCCACGAATGCTTTCATCTTCTAAATGATCCTGTTTACTTTCATCGGTTTGTTTATTTTCCTGTCGACTGTGATTTTCCGAAGTTTCTATTTCCATATCATCATCCTCTTCATCCTCTTCGTCATCTTCGTTATCTTCGTTTCCTTCCTCGCGATAGATATCACCATTTTGCATCTCATCATGTATTTCTTTAGCTATATTCTGATGCGAGATATCAGGTTCATAATCATCTTCTGAGTCTTTTGTACTATCGGCTAGTTCATAGTCGACGCCGGGACTAGGTGAATAATGATCGCTTGGTGTTTTCTTATTATACGAGCTTTCTTCATCGTCTCCATTTAGATTTCTGCTCTTATTGTGGTCCAAATTTTGAGACTTGGCCTTACTTGAATAGCGGTCAACCTGAGATTTATTGAATGTCTGACTTAAATTGTTGGCCGAGTACGACGATCTAGGCGGAAAATACGTATCGGATCGCTTACCGGTACTCATAAGAGATGAGCTTCCACTAAGTGTGCCTTTCATCCTGTCTTTAGCTGGAAATGATCTATTGCCAGCAGAATTGGGATAAGAACTTCTATTGTTTAAAGTTGGTTTACCCGAGCCATAACTTCCCTTCCACTTGCTGCCGTTCATATCTGTTTGATTATACGCTCCATATCTATCCTTTCTATATTCGCCTGTTGATGTAGAGGTCAACGGCTTCGAATTAATCGTGGCTCCATTTGAGACCCTACCGTTATACGATGATGCTGATAATGACAATGGCTTTGAAGACGTGAGTCTTGAATCACCCGAAGAATTAGTTCTGTCGCCTCTCCAGCTATCGCCTCTTGAATTATAGAAGTTTGATGAATTACTCGACAGGTAATCTCCGTTTTTATTAGCAAAATTTCCATAATTTCCGTAACCTGAATAGTATGAGTTAGAATTAGCATTATATGATGAATATGTACCTTTAGATGTCCCATAAGAACCATAAGAGTTTCTATTGTCTCGAACATTAGGTCCAAAACTTCGACCGAGCGAATTCGACCCACTGCTGGCTCCATATCTGGCCCGGCCAGCGCTAGAATAATGGGATTCAGCAGGCGCTGTGTTCCCATCTGTCGATTTACTTGGTAATTTTGACCGTGTTAATGATGAAGACCCTGGTCCGCCTCTTCTAGACGAGCTACTATAAAAATTTTTTCTTCTCTGTTTGTTATAATCATATTCTCCTCTATCACTATATCGATTTATAGGTGGTCCCCTAGACCCAGAGGATGACATTCTACCAATTTTTCTTAGTTGTGCTTTAAGGTACCTATATTAACCAGTATTCAATGACTTTTAGTATATTATATAATAATAAATGTTTTTGTTAACTTTTTGATATTAAAAGTAAATTCTACTCTAATATTTACTTTAATTCGTATAATAAATCCCTAGGTTATAATTTCTGTTCTTCAATATCCCATTCCAAATAGATGAGCGAGTTATCTTGTTATTATGAACCGCTAATTAAAATACTATGTTATATAGTATATATACAAAACTATCATCTTCTGGTTTGTGCGCCAGCTAAACATTTTAAAGATTTTTTTTTTTGTGTGACAAATAACTTTATGAGTAAGACACTTCATATAACAATAATAATGTATGTTAAACGAAACGACCGAAGATTCATTTATTACAGTAGAATTTGGACTTATGACTATTATATATATATATATATATATATGGTACTATGATACAGCTTATTTTTCTATAATTAATTGTTACCGTGTAAAACCTTCTTCAAAACCCCAATGTCACCAATTGATTTTAGTAAGTCATCGTATGGAACGTTCGCCTTAATAAACTTGTTACCGAGATCCATAGTGGCCTTACCCATGGACTTTGTATCGGATAGGTTGATGACTGAGCCGGCTTCCAAGGCGCCTATAATTTCTAAAAACTCACCTTTTTTCAACCTGCCTAGTAATTTATCAACATTGTCGAGTGAATGCTTCATGTAGAAGTCATAGAAGGAGTTGACAGTGAGGTCTTTTCTAGATGTCGATGGAAACGCGTGGTTAATTTGGTAGTTGAATAAGCAGCACAACACCGCTTTTTGTAATAGATTAAGGTTATGCAATTTAGTCAACGAGTTGTCCTTGAATGAAGTTTCACATATTTTTGCAATGTGTGATATCAAGACTTTAGGAGCAGTCTGAAAACTGTAAGCAATATATGGATTTGTGTCTCTCACATTGGACTCGACCATTTCTATACTTTTGTAGCAAATGTCGAAGGCCTTACGGAGGTCACCGGTGACGGATGCAGATTTTTTACAACAAAGTTGTATTGCAGCTGGGTGCACAATAGGAATCGAAGACAAAAAGGATTCGTTTTCTTTGGTGGATTCATTGCTCACCAATGATTTCAATTTTGTTATAATAATGGTCTTGATTTGGTCCGAGGTGTATGGCATGAATTGTAATGATTTAGGATTCAAACAGTTTCTTTTCAACCTGGGTAAAAACTTATCAGTAAGGTCCAACGCATTTGAAATACCGATGAGGACCAATTTGGTTTTCAAAATGTGTGATTTCTGTTTTGATGCAAAGTTAAACAATTGGAACAACACTTGCTGATCCTTAGTGATCAAATAATCCATTTCGTCGAGTAATAAGATCATGGTATCAATGTCGTTCTTGGAAGCTAACAATTGAAAAACGTCATCGGCCGTTTTCCGTTTATTGTAGGACTTTTTCGGTTGTCCTTCACTTGACTCCATGGCACAGAAAATCTCATGGAATACATTTTCTGGCCTCGATATGGACATACAGTTTATCTTCACTAACTTAGTCTTCAACTGGCCCACCTGTGAGACGCTGTGGCCCACAGGTTTCCCGATTTCTTTCATCACATAGTTGAATGAAATCTCCACCTGGGCTGTTTTACCGGTCCCCGGAGGCCCAGACACGTACAAACTGTCGGACGTATTCGCTCTGATGTTGTCGACAAGAAAATTACTCAAGACATCTGCCTCCTCGCCTCTTGTAGTTAAGTGCGTATTGTTGATCCCGTCATTAATTGCACTTCTCTGGAACAATGCTTTCGCCTTAGAATATACTGATGTTCCTTTTGTCTTGGTAGGTGTGTTCGGGGGTGTCAAGAAATTGAGCTTTCTGATGCTGTCTTTGGTCGCACTCAATTCTTGAGATATGTCCATTATTCGTTCTTTTTCTGGTGTTACCGGTGGAGAGTGAAACATTATATTTGATCTGTCAGAAAGTACCTTGGACTTGTGAAGCGTAGTGTTTCCATTTCGTTTGGCCAAAGGAAAGTCAGCATCCTGCAATGATCTTTTGTTTACACTTCTTACTTGCATTCTATTTCAATTACCTGTCTTCTAGATCATTAATTAAAAATGGTCTTCTTCTATTATATATAATTTTCCAGTTCTACGCGTATTCCATGACAAATTAATCCCAGTTAGGAAATGTAATTGAAAATCGCGATTTCCGTGTATGACTTCCTAAATAGGCAGTAAGTATAATCCGGAGTTTCATTGCTGCGTTTCCATTCCAATCAACATGGCGGTGTAGGGCAATAGTCAAAACTATACCTAGGGTTAGTTGTCTTCTTATAATCAATCATGAACAGGCTCGTTCCATAAACATTTAAATGTAGTCCATTATATGTCCGGTCTCCTATTTGTCAATTTCGTTTCGCTCGAATTCCTTTAATACCTTGGTTAAGATATCGTTTTTTCTAGTAACCATATACAAATCGGCCGGTTTGATAGTAGATCTACCAGCATGGTTTGCGAAGAGCTCTAGGTCCTCGCCTAGATTGAGAAGTTGGTTATAGACTAACTCCACGAGCGATGCCACAAAAGTTGGAGTAGCAGTGACATTGCTGTCGATATTGACTAAATCTTGCTCTATTATTTTGGAAACCATTAAGTAGATGGCAGATTTTAACTGAGATTCGATATCGGAGTCAGCTTGAGTCATTGAAGCCATATTGTCTGCTAGTTAACGTAATTCTGGGGTCGTTCTTTTGTTCACTCAAATTTTCTCCAACAGCCGAAAAATGTCGCCCGTTGTCTGCCCCGTAAATTATTCCAGGAATTCTTCAGATCCATTAACAATAACCCATTAAGTATAGCATAATAGACGCTTAGAAGATATACGATCCATAGATTCGTTGTTTATAGCCACTACTATATTCATATTGCTAGAGATCCTGCGCACGTCGATTATTGTTAAGGCCAATAATTTGCTAGATTTTTACGTAAGACCATACCTTAAATTTGAAAGACAAGGTAATTTAGAAAACTCAAGCATAGACACTTTAAAGAATAATAGGACTAAATAAAACAATTTGTACATTATTGGAAGACTATTCTCTTGATCGAGGTTGTTGCTGCATAACATTTTAATTTGAGAGACACTAGAAATAAGCATAAAGCTAAAATATTGATGAACAAATATTATGAGCTCCAAGACTAAAAAAGGATTATCATATGTTTTAGGTGACTCCAATGGTAATGAAAATCATATTTTGCCTATTAATGCCATTCAATATTCTGCAGCAACTAACAATTTTTACACTGGTGGTAGAGATGGCATTGTGAAAACGTGGAGCTGTAGTAATGGATGGGAACCTTCGCGACAAGGTACCCCAAGTCAATTCAATTTTAATGAAACATATGGTGGTATTGATAATAGAGATCCTGAAACAGATCAGGATATAGATGAACGAGTTTTGAAACTAGAAACTGCTATCTCCTCAAACCCGTTACCATATAGCACTACATCCTATGATGACTACAACATTACCAATAACTATAACATTCATTTTGATTGGATTAATGATTTGAAGCTAGTTAATAATGATAGAGATTTGGTTTCTTGCTCATCAGATTTGTCGTTAAAATTAATCAATTTAAATAATTCTGACGCTTCAGAAAAAACCCATGTTCATAAATTTCCAAATGTTCACACTGATTACATCAAAAGACTTTCATGTATTGTCCCAGATAATGTAATAGTAAGTGGCGGATTTGATGGAAAGATTGTTCTTTGGGATTTGAGTACTTTGAGTCCAATTCATGAAATTCAGACTCATACTTTGAATACTGCATCACCTAATTCGATTTATTCCTTAGCGAACAATAATTCAAATTTGATAAGTACTGGCGGACCAAGTAATACTATTAAAATATATGATAAGAGGTTATCAAATAGCTCAAATGCTATAAAAAAATTGATTGGCCATCAAGATAATATTCGGTGTCTCTTAATGAACGATAATTTTATTTTAAGTGGCTCCTCAGACACAACTATTAAGTTATGGGATTTAAGAAACTTTAAGGTTTATAAGAATTTTGATATTCATGATGACGCTATATGGAGTCTAAGTACCTCGATATCTTCGTCTCCAGGAATATCAAGCCAATGTGAAGACTATTATAATACTGATTTCAAGGTATTTTATTCTGGTGATAAGAGTGGTAAAATTGTAAAAACTGATTTATCATACTTGTCATCAAATTTGAGGAAAGATAGCATTCCAGATTTTGATACATTCACTGCATCGGATGACATTATGGATGAAAAATTAGGACTATCTACGATCATCGCCAAGGCAAATTCGCCAATTATTTCATTATGTTGTGAAACTGATATTCAGCCAAACTCAGTGCTTTCTTCAACATCACTTTTAGCCTCTACTGAGCTGTCGTTGAACAGATATGTCATTCCAGATACTGATCAATTAGCTAAGTATCAATATTCTAGAAATTGCCTAGATTACGTTTTAAATCATGACAACCAAATTAATGATGAACTTACGTCTGGCTTGATTGAAGGTACAGGTGAACAAAATGATTTAAACTCTGACTTTTATGATATTGTCAGTCATTTATCAATCGATACAAACAACTTCGATATTCAATCTTCATTTTCAGGTAATAATTATCCATTGTCAGTGCATAATCTCGATAATACTAATGAAGCAGTGGATAATAATGAATATAATTCTATGTTTCTTAGTACTGATGGTGGTCCATCTACAGAATTTGTTAATACTTTTAAGGAAGGATTATCAAGCAATGATACCAATAATGCTACTAGTATTGTGGATAATACACCTATAGAGATACTATTAAATCCTATACCACCAGAACAAATAACTCAAGTTCCTTTTAATAGAGAACCATTTAACAATTTCCCATTAATTCGGAAAAGCATTATTGCGAAGAGGTTATTCAATAATAAAAGACATATGCTTGTATTGTATTTAAACGGTGATTTAAAAATTTGGGATATCTTTTCATGTACTGAAATCAAAACGTTTCCTTATACGTCGTCCAGCTCTACAGATTTAACCAAAGACTTAATAGAGAATAGACTGAGAGAAATGGAAAATATCTTCCATAAATATCAAACTTCGGATACGTTGAATACTTGGTGTGAGGTGGATATTAAATCTGGAAAACTTTTAGTCACATTAAAAGAGTCTATGTTTAATAATGTGGAAATTTATTATGATGATTTATGCAAAAGTTATCCTAATTTGTCTTATTACCATTCAGACAATATAGAAGGCTTGAAGAATAAACAAGTTCAACCAAACGTTGATGATCGATTACCGCTTGCAAAGATCTTACTCAACTCTTTATTCCATCAGTATGCTATCTATGAATTTGAATTTGACAGGCAAATGCGAGAACAATTAAAAGTATACAAAAAGGAGAATCGGCAAATTCCATTATCATCATCATATGAGAAATTTACCAATAATCGAATGTCAACAATAGCTAATCAGTCATCAGTATCAAATACCAGTTCTATAGATGGCTCAAATATTGCTAATACAACCAAAAGAATAAAGATGTTCACTAGAAAATCCTCAAAAAGTAATGTTCAGCAACAAGATGACCATCAAACATTGACGTCAGCTTGCTCTACGGTCAGCAGTATGACGGACTATCCTAATAGCATAAATGAAACCTCATTCATGTCAAACTTTATTAATAATGATGGCGCTATATCAACGTCAGAGGAATCGTCAAACGAAGATTCCATAATGAGCATATTGCAATATAATAAAAAAAAATACTGGGAAAAGTATGGTGCTTTTGGAATTAATAAAACCGTTGATTCCAATCTTAAAATATATTCTAATGATCCCAAGTATAGCACCCCAGAAGAAACGAACGAGTATAAACCTTTTTTCTATACACACAGACTACCACAAAATTTGCTTATCATTATATTTGAGCACTCTCCAGAGTTAGGTAATTTGAGAGATTTGTGTAGCTTTCACTTAAAAGATATAATGAAGCTTCTGGACGACGTAAGCTCTAACCAATCTTTGATTAACGACTTGAGAAATTACTTGCCCGTGTGGATTGGGAAACCTATTCTATACAACAAATTTCCTATCAAGGAGAACCCGAAGATTGAGTTCAAGTTGCAGGAGGCTGATTACTCATTGTTACCACCTACTAAGACAATTGGCGGGAAATCGCAAAAGAAAATAAAGCGTTTACCAATGAGTGGGGATACAATCAAGTTAACTTCCCATAATATGTTACGAGCGCTGAAGATTTTAACCTACATCACGGAACGCTTTGATGGGCGTACTCCAGAAATGAAGGAACTGAAGAATCCACAAGATTGGTTGGTTCTTGAATGCAAAGGTGAAGAGTTGGCTAACAATTTAACTTTACAAACTATCAAAACAAAGATCTGGAAAAGCAGTTCCGAAATAGAATTGAGATTCAGAAGAAAGTTCGACTGATTATTTCTTTACAGTTGCTCTTCTCTAAATAGACTAGTTATAAATACATAGAATCGTTTAGTATATATAATATCATTCACGTGACCAATTTTTTTTTTCACAAAATTTGATGAAACTGAAAATAAGGCATCAGGTATGCAGCTAGTCTTGAGAAGATAAAGGCTTTGTAATAAGTAAATACAAAATCTGTATAGCTATCAAACATGGAAGAAACTGATAGAACTATTTCCCGTTTATGGAGATCATTTAAAACCATCAAGGAAATGGTCAGAGACAGAGTACGTATAGAAAGATAATTTGTTTGTATTCAAAGTAAAGAGTATACTAATCAGACAATAGGGATATTATATCACGCAAGAAGAAATTGACATGTCATTATCTGAATTTAGATCCAGAATTTGTGATAGTATGAACGTTCCACAAAGAAAATTGATGTGTTTCCAAGCAAATCCAACGGCTGAATCATTAGAAAAATTTCCAGACTTAGGATCATTATGGGTCGAATTCTGCGATGAAGCTTCTGTTGGTATCAAAACCATGAGAAACTTCTGTATCCATATCAGTGAAAAGAACTTCAGTACTGGTATCTTCATTTACCAATCATCCATCACCCCAAGTGCAAATAAATTGATTCCAACAGTCTCACCAGCTTCGATCGAAACATTCCAAGAAGGTGATTTAGTGGTCAATATTACACATCACGAATTGGTTCCAAAGCACATCAAGTTGACCAGAAACGAAAAGAAAGAATTATTAGAAAGATATAGATTAAAGGAATCACAATTACCTAGAATTCAAAGAGAAGACCCGGTAGCTAGGTACTTGGGATTAAAGAGAGGTGAAGTAGTTAAAATTATTAGGAGATCTGAAACCTCCGGTCGTTATGCTTCCTATAGAATTTGTTTGTAAGGTTACGTTCCTGTTTTAATGTTTTTATCATCGTTACTTTAATTTCGTTCAGAGAATAATTTGAATAGCATTAGGTAGTTTTGTAATATAGTTTATTCGTAAAATATTTATCTATGTAAGTCTGGCGCATAATACACTATCTTGGATGCCCCGCCACCACTTGATGTCAACTAGGTCTACGTGACTAGAAGGGCTGACTTCCACTCCATCTCTACCCAAAAATACAGGACCTACAGTAATAATTAAACTATCAACAATCCTACTATAAGACAACAAATCGTTAATAATGTTTGCTCCTCCTTCTACCATGATTGACTTGATACCCAAATGAAATAGCTTGATCAAAATGGTATCCCAGTTTTCAAACCTATTTGCGCTAAGTAACGGAAGTCTGACAAAAGCACCGCCCTGTTTCGTCAACACGTGGAGGTCTTCCTCACTTGGTCTAACACCACCATCTATTAAGATAAACGGAGCCAATCCTTTATTATCGTCACATACTGTGCGCAATTGAGATTTATGGTAAATCCATTTTCCATTAGGGTCCAAAATTATAGGCCTCGGTGTAGAAGTATTGCCATCTTCGGCTTCAAAACGACAATTCAACTTTGGATCATCAGCTAATACTGTACCTATACCGACGAGTATTCCATTATGTCTCGAACGAATATAGTGGGTCATTGTTTTGGTTTCTAGGTGTGATATTTTGGTTTGTTCACCAGGTTTAGCAGCTATACGAGAATCCAAGGATTGTGCATATGTAAGTGTCAAAAATGGTCTTTGATTGCATGTTTTTGGAAGGTAATCCTCTAGAAATGGTCTCAACGATGGTGTGAGTGGTAACAAGGACATGCTTATTGAGTTTTGAACACTAGAAAAGGAGATAATGACATGAATTTGATCTCCGATCGATCTCGATGCGACTGAGGTTCAATGCGAATCAGAGTACTTTAAAAATTATTCTATGCTTAATGTAAAATGCTAACATCAGGATTTGTATGTTGATCAAATATAAAATGCTATTCATTAAATATCAAATAATTAGTGTCATTAGTCATAATCTATGTAATATCTAGTTAAATTTTAACTTTGTAGGTCTCGAGTGGTCTTTCCTATTATCATCATCACCATCATCCACATATTCGTACGTTCTCTTCAATAAGTCGTTGATATTTTCATTATCACCATAAAAAGCACCCTTATGGTATTTATATGGCTTCGATATAACTTCTGACCTCTGTTCTTTTTGGCGTTTCTTAAAATCGTCTATCAATTCCTTTTCTGTCAAGTTATCACGTCTCACCTTTTCATCCTTCATCTGCTCCCCATGCTCCATAAGCTTTCTGTCTCGCTTGTATCTATCGTTCTCTCGTATTTTCCAATCTTCATATTCCTTTTCAGGATCTAAGTTATCTGCATCATCAACCCCATCGAACTCATCGCCAGCACCATCTTCTACCTTCATTTCGTATCCTACCTTGCTCAATGTTATCTCTTTTTTTCGTTCTATCTCACTTATCTCCCTGTCATTAACAAGCCCTTCTTTTGTGTCTCTATTAATGTCATTCTGCTTGCTCTTTTGTGAATTTACATGTGATTTTCGCTGATTTTTTGAAAGAAATACTGGTTTTAGAACAGCTTCCTCACTCGATAACGACTCATACGACTCAGCATCTGATCCGCTAATGCTACTGGATGTTTCCCTGTCACTCATTTTCTGTTCACTACTTATTTGACTAAGGTGTTCACAGAACAAACGATAATTAACTAAGCTGGTGAGGGCACTTGCATTTTTTTTTTCACCGCGTTTTATCTGTCTACTTTTCATCAACAAACAGAACAAAATACGTCTTTTTATATAAATATAGTTGACATTAAACAGATATTAGATAAAAAGTACTCTGTATAAAACCATGTCGACTGTCCAACTTCCTACTTTCGATACCCCGTTTGGGATAAAATTATGGCCTCTCTTTGATGTTGCTGTGACAAAGGCCACTCAAGGTAAATTTGTTCCATCTCAATTTGCATTTGTTCATGGAGAATTACCATTTTCTACGTTTCCACCAGTTTTCTTTATGATAAGTTCATACTACATTGTTATCTTTGGAGGTAACTACGTATTTAAAAAATTTGGAATTAAACCACTTGTTTTGAATGGTTTATTTCAAGCCCATAATCTATTGTTGACGACTTTATCGTTTACATTACTTGTGTTGATGGCTGAACAATTAATCCCAATGATTTACTACCACGGATTATTTTTTGCTATTTGTCATCCTCAGGCTTGGAGTCAGGAATTAGTATGTTTGTACTACTTGAATTACTTGACTAAGTTTACCGAATTTCTTGATACCGTATTCTTAGTGGTCAAGCAAAAGAAGTTGACATTTTTACACACTTACCATCACGGTGCGACCGCCCTTTTATGTTACACTCAATTAATTGGTTTGACCCCAATTTCATGGGTTCCAATCACTCTTAACTTAGGCGTGCACTGCGTTATGTACTGGTATTACTTCTTGGCTGCTAGAGGCATCAGAGTTTGGTGGAAGGAATGGGTCACTAGATTCCAAATTATTCAATTCGTCTTAGACTTAGGGTTTGTTTACTTTGCAACTTATCAAAAAATTGTTTTTACCTACTTCTCCAACAAGGCCAACATTTTACCAGTTTGCGGTGATTGTGCTGGTACTATGTTAGCAGCATATTCTGGTTGTGCTATTTTGTCATCTTACTTAATTTTATTCATTGCTTTCTACATGGATGTTTATAAGAAGAAGTCCAAAAAATCAAAGAAGATAAAGGCGGTTAAAGGTGGAGTCGCAGCTCAGGTTAACGAGTACGTCAATGCCACTGGCAGAAGTGGAACTCCAACTCCAGCACCAGAGTCTCAATTTCGTTCTAGGAAGGCTGCATAACTTAAAAAGAACTTGTATATTAGTTTGATTTTCGTTTTCTTATTTCATCGTTTCTTGAAATTTGGTAAGACTTCGGTATACCCAATGTTTGTATATACGTGACTTTATATGCCTCTTAGAGCCAATCTATATTAATAGTACATATACTCTAGTGAATACTCATATGTAGTTTATAACATCCTCTAATTTTGGGATGCTACCTGCTGCGCCCTTCTTCTGGATAACTAAGCTGCTTGCTTTAGTAGCAAATTCAACTGCCTTTTCAATGCTTGATCCGGTAGCTAATTGCAGAATAACACCTCCAAAGAAAGTATCACCTGCACCAGTTGTATCAACAACGTTCCCAACCTTTTCTGATTTGACAAATGTTGGTCTGACATTTTTTGAAGCAAAAATCGATCCTTTGCTACCCATTGTGATTATTACTGTACTTGTATTTTCAGGATTAACTAACTCTTGTAATCTATCAGCCAAATCACTGAAACCAGACACTTTGTCTTCTTTAATAGTTTTGTTGAATTTGACATTTTCATCCTCAGAAAGTAGTTTTGATGCAACACTTAATGCCTCTCCTTCGTTGACAATCAAGAAATCAATCTTTGACCAAAAGCTCTGATTAATAAGATCTGGTTTGAATGGCGATGGATTGTATGCGATGTTAATACCAGGACGATTTTCCTTAAGCCAGTTAATAGATTTAACAGTATCTGGGTATTCATTCTGTAAGATGACGAACTGATTCCCTTTAACATCTTTCGGAAAGTAAGTTTCATACTCCTCGTTAGTTGGACGTAATTCGCCATTGGCTCCAGCAGTAATCAAAATTCTGTTCTCTCCACTTTCTTCTTCAACTATAATTACCGCTACTCCAGATGATTGTTCTTCTAGGGTTTTAACATATTTTGTGTCTACCTCCGAATTGATCAATGCTTGCTTTAATTCTTTACCAAATGAATCGTTACCAACATTACCAACCATACGGACATGACAATTGGAATCTTTACCGGATAATCTGGAGGTTGCTATAGCTTCATTAAGCCCTTTACCTCCAAGATGATTCTGGAAAGAATTAGCTTGGTATGTTTCGCCACCTTCTGGAACTAAATTAGTATAAGTAACTAAATCGTAGTTTAATGATCCAATTATAGTGATAGTACTAGATGACATTGTTGTTTATTTATTATAATTTATGGAAACACTTGAAAGAATAACTTAAATAGTGAGCAATTTTTCAACTTCGAGAGTTTCGGAGAGTTTCTCGTGTCTCAGAATAGCTACATCACCAAAGAATATAAAACGACAACAAATTTAATATAGACAGACTACAGCTATAAATTCACATAACAAAAAGTTTAATTTGCAGTCTTACCAAGTCTCTTCAATCTCATCTTTTCAGCGAAGGTCAAAGGAGCACTAGGCGCTTCTGAGGCAGGAGCAGGTTCTGGTGCAGTTGGTTTAGCTGCGCTTTGATTGTTCATTTCTTGTCTTCTTCTTAATGATTCCGAATCCTTTTCCTTTTGAAGTCTAAGTTTTTCCTTAAAATTTTCCATTTCCTCTTGACGCTTTCTCTTTATTTCAGCTTGTTCGGCCTCTCTACTTTCATATTCGCGTCTCTCCATTAATTCTTCTATACGTTGCTGTTTAACACGTTCCATACGTTCTTTCTTTGCTTGTTCTAAGGCCCTTTGAGTTTCCTTTCTTAATTCCGCTAATCTTGAAGAATGTTTTTCACTGATCTGTTTCTTGAATGGTTCAAAATCTGGAACAATACGTTGTAAACGTTCCTTCAAAGCCAAGGATTCTTCATGTTCTTTCTTCGTCTTCTCAATCTTGACGGCCTTTAATGTTTCGTAGTTCTTAAGATCTTCTTCTTTTTGTTTTTCCGCATCGTTCTCCAAGTATTGCAACTCATAACGTCTGAAAGCTCTTTCTGTGTGGTCGTTCTTTTTAGACAAGACCTTCAAACGTTCTTCTAAGTTCTTCTTATCCTTATTCAATTGTTCAATTTGCATACTTCTCAACTTCTCAGTGTCTAAATCGTCCAAGTTATTCAAATCAAGCTTAATAATACCCTTCGCATTAATTTCCTCCGCAATCTTCAACTTTTCCTTTTCCTTAACCAATTGTCTTTCTCTTTCTAATTTCTCTAAGTTTCTTCTTTCGTGTTCGGCAACTAATCTTTCTTGTTCGGCCTTTTGTTCAGCAATAGTGGCTTCTTGTCTTAATCTTGCAGTCTCTTCTTCTTGTTCACGTTTAATCTTATCGGCAATACGCTTACGTTCCTCCATGACCTTAACACGATCAGCAATCTCTTCTTGTTCTCTCACCATATCCGCAATTGCATTCTTCAACGCTTGCTCACGAGTCTGTTTAATACGAACTTCATATTCAGGATCAATGACCTTAGCAGAAGAGGATAAAGTCTGTGCTAATTTAGATAATTGAGATCTAACTAACTCAGAGGGTGAAATCTGCAATTTGGAAGTCAACGAGTCGGTGAAGGTGTCTTCAAATGGCTTAGACTTCAAAGTAACAACATTTGATTCGTGATCTATGGTTAATGATAAGTGACCATCTTTAACTCCGTTTACGATTAAATTTTCGACCTCTAATGCACTCAACGAGAAATCGGTTCCTTCAATAATACCTAATGAAACTAAGAAGTCTAATTTAACGGTTTCATAAACTTGAGAAACTTGTTGATATAATCTGATCAAAATTGCGCCTGTTAACGTTGGGATATATTGCTTATAGTCCTTATCAGATTCAATAACTTGGAAAACTTCAGAGACCTTTTTCTTAATAGTCAAAGGATGGAATTCATCTTCTTCTAAAACTGTGAATAGTTGTTTTACAGCAGGGTCAACAAAACTTAAGATAGATCTGCTGACAATAGATTTCAATAAAGTTTCTCTGGTTGGAACTTGGTTCAAATTCAATAAAGATGTCAACTTCGCATTCTTAGCCTTGTGGTCATCAACAACGGTTTCATTACTATTGAGTGACTTCTGTGGAACAGACAAGGTGGCTAAAACAAGTATAGATGCATAATGGCTCAATTCGTCATCAGTCGCATTTGGTGATTGACAATACAAGTTGAAAAATTTATTCCAAGCCGCAGCATGATATAACGAATTACCTGAAACCGCAAAAATTCTACCTAAGTTTTCATAATAATTAGCCATCATAACAGGTCTTGGGGCCTTTTTGGAAGCGGTAATTAAGGTGTGCACATCATCAACTGAACGGAACGATTCTTGCCATAATTCTAACTTCACAGAAATATTTAATTGGGCAAAGCGTTGGTCTAAATAACGTTGAACGGTTTCGGAATCAGACAAATCAATAGCATTGATGTTCCCAATTGGCTTAGTTTGAGTGGTAACTGATTGCATGTGTCCTCTTAATAATTCACATAATCTTCTGAATTCAGCCTTCCTGTTAAACTTCAAACAGAATTGGAACGCTTGATTTACGATAGCAGAGTACGTGACTTCTAATTTGGAGTTGTTCCTCAAGATATCTAATACTGCCCTCAATGCTTCCCATAAGAATCTCAACCATGGGTTAACCAATTCACGTTCGGTACGATCAGCAGAATCAGTATTAGAAACAGCAGATAATAAAATACTTTCCGGTGTTTCGGCTATTTCCAAATCGTCTTCCTCTTCCTGATCAATCTTAACATCAGCCTTTGCCTGCGCTTCTTCCAATTTCTTTTCCGCTAATTCGATGAACTTACGAACAATAACTTGGACGGACTCCAAACCGTTTTCGGATAATTGAACATTCTTCTTATATTGATGTAAGGCATCCTTAGCTAATTTACCTTTTCTTAAATCAACAGCCAATTCAATAAGTAATAAAGCAATAGGTTCTAAATCTTGAACAGCCAAGTAACGAATTCTCTTGGATGTGATTAATTCATATAATGTTTCTAACGCCGCATTTGGTTGACTAACAGCAATCAAATCTTCAGCACGCTTCAAAACATTCTCGGGACGAAAATTGTGATGTCTATGAGGTGGAGCCATATTATATTTACTCTATAACTCCTTGTTGTCGTTGAGAACTAGAATATCGAATAAATTTCAAGTCAACATCGTGCAATAAAAAAAATTTCTTTGAACCTTAGTCGTGTGATGATAAAATAAATTTGCAATATCCATTACTATAGACTAAGAAATGACTATCTAATAAAGTATAATATACACGGGCATCGTTCGAATCATGGATTCGCAGAACTTATTTGGTAGTTAACTATCTCATCACCACATTCTATCAATATTCATGTCTTAAAAAGGTGGGAATTTCTCTTCCATCTGAGGAATTGACTGAGCAAGCTTGTTCTTGTCAAGTAAAATCAAGCTCAATTTTGGATCTATACCATAATCTGTGAAAACTCTTCTTGAGTCTGTATCTTGTTTAGAGTCATTATAGTCATAAGTAGCAAAATATTTAGCATTTTCTTCCAAAACAATATCTTCATAATGAAAGTAGTCCATCTCTACAGGTGTTGGCTCGTTAGTAGCGATCTTCTTCTTTTTAGATTGTTGAGGACCTTCATCGTTCTGAACTTTGGCCGAAACGAGCTGGTAGACTTTGGAAATAACTAAAAAGTAGTCAAATTCGTATTTTTCGTGGGCATCCTCTGCTTTGGTCATCTCTTCCAACAACATCTTGTACATTGGCGGAACAACTTCCACAGGCATGTTTATCATTCTTTCGCTGATAATCAACCCAACTTTCAAATTCTTAGAATTTCCGTTCGATGTTTGTTCTTTTATGTCCATCAACTTTCTCAACATTAAGTTAAACTCTATATTTTTGCTAGTCTTTTGAAGCACATAATCAATCAATGTCTTGATGCATGGTTTTTTGGCATTTTCAGACAAATTGATTACCGATAAAATTGCAAATGGATCGCTTTCAATGCCTTCCGTCTTAATTGTAGTACCAACAGAATCCTTAGTTAAGATCAAATCAGCTAACGACGAGATATCAAATGTCGATGCATCATCACCAAACAATTGACGAAGAAAATTTTTGACAGCATGGAAATCCACATCTGGATTCAAGTCAAAGTAGTCGAAATCAACATTGACTATATCTTCACCTTCTTCCCCTTGATGTTGTTCTTCCTCCAATTCATTTTCTGATTCTGTGGAACTGACATCGATATCAGAATCCTCTGGTTCATCTGCTCTTCTCTTCCCCATTATTTCGAATATATAATATTAGTATATAGAAAAGTTGAATTTCACTCAGCATTTTTTTTTGGAAGTTGCGACGCCATATTTTTGTGCCATCTCAAATTAATATGAAGCCTTAACAATCATCATTATAGTCAACGGTATTATGTCAATAATTCAGGGATATTCATCTAGTTCCGAAGATGATGGAGAATTACATAATATACCTTTATTACCAAAAGAATCCGAATTTAATATAACACCTGTGCCGAATGTTGACATTTCAGTACATGAATTAGTAACAGTTGATAAAAATGTGCATATTGGAAGTACTCCGGAACATCGCAGCTTTGGTGGGGGTATAGAAAGAAACTACTATGATAATGCTACATGGAAACATCAGTCGATGAAAAACAAAAGGAGGCTGGATAATTCTTCAAAGCAAGTATCTAAGAAATTGAAGAAAAGAAGACATAAACAAGGAGATCCAGAAGATATCGATTATCTTGGTCCTTGGGCCGAGTATCAAGCTACTTCAGACTCTGATGGAACCTCATCAGGAGAAACATTTGATGAATCAGACATAAATGAAGGAAACGAAGATGATCAGGATGCATATAACCAGAAAGCAGATCCTGAAGTTTTTACAGAGTTTTTAGGACTGAAAAAAAAAGATTACTTAGGAAGAACTTACATGCACATACCGAGAGATATTAATGTCAAATTGACGAAAGAACCAGGATCACAAGAATGTTTTGTTCCTAAAAAAGTTATTCATACGTTTGAAGGACATGCCAAAGGAGTTAACAAACTTGAATTTTTTCCAAACTCGGGTCACTTATTATTATCGTGTGGTAATGATGGAAAAATTATGTTATGGGATGTCTATCATAAGAAAGAATTGTTAAGAGCGTATTATGGACATAAGCTTGCGGTTAAGGACGTTACATTTAATAGCACTGGAGAGGAATTTTTAAGTTGTTCATTTGATAAAAAAATAATACTTTGGGACACCGAGACTGGAAATTTGAAAAGGACTATTAAATTGAAAGCAATTCCGAACGTCATAAGATTCAATCCTAATAATGAAAACGAATTCATTGTAGGGTTAACTAATCACAAAATTGAGCACTACGACTTAAGTCTTCTGAATTTTGAAACTCCAATACAGACATATGATCATCATTTAGGGGCTATTAACTCATTAACCATAATTGACAATAATAATAGATTTATGTCTACATCTGATGACAAGACCGTAAGGTTTTGGGATTGGCAAATTAATATACCAATTAAATTTATATCTGATCCCTCTCAACACTCAATGCCATCAGCTGCTATGTACCCAGGTGGGAATTATATTGCCCTCCAAAGTATGGATAATTCTATTCAAGTGATTCAAGGCCATGGCAAGTTCAAATTTAACAGAAATAAATGGTTTGATGGTCATAACGTAGCAGGCTATGGTATTGATGTAGATATCTCACCTGACGGAAAGATTATAATGAGTGGTGATTCAAAAGGGTTTGGGTATTTTTGGGACTGGAAAACATGTAAATTAATTAATAAATTAAAAGTCAGCGATAAGCCTATCACATGTATCAAGTCCCATCCCCAGGAAGCTAGTAAGGTCGTGATGGCTGGAATGAATGGCCCCATATATTATTGCGATTAAGTTTATTATGTATTTATAGAGCCTGAGGTTAAAATATTTCACATTATTATACACTTTTCCTTCTTGTATTCATCTCTCTTCTTCTTATACTTTTTGCCAAACAATCTTGATTTCTTATATTCGTCTGTATCGCTACTTATATCGCCCGAAATGTCATAGTGGTGGTGTAATCGAGGACTTAAATGGTTCTGGTTCTTATTTCCGTTTCCTTTTGAGTTAAAATGCGAAGAAGATTCACTTGAAGTATCATCGGGGTAATGTTCTCCATTATTATTTGTAATATTCGCTGTGGTCTGAGTATTTTTATCTTCCACTATCGCTCTTTTCGATCTTTTCCAGTATGGTCCTGAACTGTCCGTTGATGTTAACATTAGTTTATTCAAGTCATCAGTTATAGCATTATTATCCGATGTTGTGTCTCTCTGTAACAGGTTAATACTACTAATATTCGAATTCTCGCTCCATTGACTATTTCGACGATAATATGGACTCAAACTTATGGTTGTTTCACGATTATCCTTTGACTGAATACATTCCTCTTTATAGTAATTTTTATCTTTGTCTGGGACGTACCAAAAATATTTGTCTCTAATATCAACAAATCTATGGTCTGTTGGTGCTATATCTGGAATAGGCGTACTTGACGTAGTACTTATTGCACTCTGTCTCCGAGATGGTAATGTCACATCATCAGTTGATGGTGTTGCCGATATAATAGGCAGTAGATTATTATGATCTAACCAAGAGCCTTTCGCACCGTGTGGTACAATTATCTGTTTGATATTCTCCCGTAAGCCTCGGTAATGTAAATCGTCCTTATCAGACCCGTTGGTGATATTACCAGAGTCGTCATTCGAAGCCAATCTATAGAAGAGCATGTATGGCCATTCAGTATTAAATATATCTTTAAACGACTTTTCAATAACTCTTGACTTTTTCTTCATATCGTCGTACAAATACCATGGAGCATTATAAGCTTCTTCGTCAGATTCGTCGAGGTTGTTAATATTTTTACGTGTAACAGAAATAAAATGACCCAGAGTTATCGTAGTTCCTTTATGGCAAACGGCACTTTCCAATATCAACCTAAAATCACCCGGAGTATCGTCATCATCATCATCGGCAATGAAACGTGGAATATTGATGATAGGCGGTATAATAATCCTTTTTTGCGACCTTTGGGCCTTAAAGTTATTAAACGAGTATCTTTTCAAACATATTGGTAAGATAGGCCTTCTATTCACAAATTCCTTTGAGTTTTTAGCAATACTCTGAATATTTCCATCTGTAGTATGCATTTCATTTATATCCGTATAAAACGGTAGCAATCTTAAGAACATCCAAGCTGGTAAACTAACTTCCTTCGAAGTTGAAACTTCATTATCGTTCAATGACCATATTGAAATAGTGGATGATCTGGTCCTTATACTTTGTCTGATACTATTTTTACTGTCTGATCTAAGTCTTCTATCCATGGTACCAACTTGTGTGTTGTTTTTCTCTAGGTCATCAATATTAGCACTTTCTTGGATTGGTTGAGATCTAGAAATATCGGTCGGTACTCTATGTAAATTACGGTCTAACACTGATGGCTGATACGTGATTTCGCCCCCTGGGTTACTCTCCTTTCGTAAACTTTCTAAAGTGGCCCGTCTCTCCAACTCCCTCTTTACACTTATTGAATTATTAAAGTAATATTCTAAACATTCTTCAAGCAATATTCCCTCTTCGGAATCGCCATCGTCCGATGATTTTTGTGGCCCATCCTCATCTTCTTCGGGGATACTGACAAAAAGAATCCTTTCATTGGAATACTTCTGATCGTCCTTATCATGCTTTCCACCATGTTTAATATCTATTTTGAATGTTAGCATCGGCATTGATAACGTATCAGTTAAGAATTGAAATAACGAGGCGGAATCTTGTTGTCTGTGGGACATTGCTTCATGAAATCCGAGTTTCTTTAAAACTTCACAAAATCTTGTAGTCAAATCAGTTGTAATTAAATTTCCGGAACGCAATAGACTAACGTAAACTCTCAATAATGCTGCTAATTGGTTAACATAATGGTTTTCGTGGTTTGAAATAAACAATATCGGTTCAAAACTTTCCAAGTTTGCAAACATGGAGTATAACAATGCATCTAGATAGCACATTACATTTTCCCAGTTCACTGCCCCAGCATGCTGAATTGTGCCGCCTAGTTTATCATACGATTCATTGGTTAAAAATAATCCTTCGCTACTTAGTTGGTAAAATCGAACAAGATGGAAGGTTTTGGTTATATCACCTTCCGTAAAGGGAGATTTCAACAATGCAACTAGTTCATTAGTAGACGGAGTTGGTAGCTTTAGAGCCTCGAAGTACTTTTTTAAAGTAGTAATTGCGCTTGAATTATGATGGTATTTCTTAGTATTGTATGAAATACTATTCTTTTCGCCAGGTTGAATTTTAGCATAACTCTCAGTGTACCATTGCCAAAATGGTTCATCAAAAGCTGACTTTTGTAGTTCTTGATTATCTTTTCGAGAGTAAGTGGATATTTTCTTTCTAAACATAAGTTCAAGTATTGGATCTTACAAAGGCTGCAATTTAGGTTAGATTTCGATTTCGATCTCTTGATACTTTTTTTTCCGTGAACTACATATTGCACAAAACATAATCGCCCCAACACATCAAAATCAAATTAAGAATGATATTATATATATAAATAGTCTAGTGAAGGTGATAAAAGCTATTGAGAATATTTAGCGGGACTCTAGCTTGTTCCAGTTATATTTAATTCTCGCATCTTTATGAGCACATCATCAATTTTCTCATCTAAAGTTCCATTAATATAGCTTTGTCTTGTTTGGGCATCCAATTTCACCTGTAGGTCATTCAAATGGCTGTAGTTTTCATTGAAGAATCGTAGTTGTAATTTAACAAATGACTCAAATGACGGGTCCAAAAACGGAATCCGAAGGTCTATCAACTTCGGTAACTCGTCCTTTAGTTGGTCGTTTATGGTCACATAAGTGGTCTCCAAATGGATCAACTGACTCTTGCTTTGGTTCAATTTCGCTTCGTACAGAGTGTCTTCTGTGGGCTTTTCTACTAACTTCCGGACTTTGTTTTTCATTGCGTCGTAATCAAGTTTCTTATGATTTCTCTTCTTTATGGCTTCGTTGATTTCAATGTAGTATGAGTTGAACCTGGATATAGGATTAAGCACTGTCTGATTGAAAGGATGTTCCAATTCACCCACAGTCTGGTCATTTAATAGTTTCATCACTCCGTGGTATTCTTGGCTTATATTCTTGTATTCCTGATTATCTTTCTTGGATCCGTAAAACTCACTCAACACTTCACTTACATTAACCTGGGCATTCGTCAATATACGTAAGGATTCCAAATAATGCTTCAATTCTTTCTGTAACTTAGTGGATGTCAACTCCATATATTTGAAACGTTTCTCTTCGAACTCATATTCCTTATCCACCGTTTCCTCAATGTGACCAGTTTTGAGCATCACTTGAGCACCTGCTCTATTAATTGCCTTTTTAATTCCTGTCCAAGACATCTTTATCTATGTATCAATATTCCATATGCTACGTAATCTATAAGTTATTATGCATATAAATGCGATTACAGATGCTGTGAAACCTGATCACAAACGGTTTAAAAATTGTTTCATATTTTAAACCCGCGCCGACCTTTTCTACAACCACAAATAAATGTAATAAGATTATGAAAATGTATATTTACAAATAAGGAATAAATGGAATGTGTATAAAAGACATTATGAAGAAGCAAACGTAGATATTGACAACTGTTTAAATAGAATCACGTAGATCCTAACATATCACTTGCTTGTAATCCGTCACTCATGTATCTGCAGGTGAATGCATTATTTGGGTAACGAATTTACCCGAATATCTTGTAATACACGCCACTATCAAAACATCGTTCCTTATAGACGTAGTCATAAGGTGATTTAATATTACATGATTAGGAATAGACAAATGATAGGCCTCGTTGTTCGACGCATAGTATGAACTATCTGCTCTTCTTAACGGAGGTCTCTTCGACGAGTTATTTGGCACTGCAGATGGAGGCTGATAGTGGTATGGGTATTGATTCGACTGAATCTGCTGGACCTGTTGATAATTTTGATGGTCAGTGATAGTGGGTGGGATGACTGGAATATTCTGTGCATGATTCTGTTGCTGGTTAGACGACATCTTGTTAAGCAAGACATTATTCAAATGGGCTGGCAATTGGGGTGGCTCTGGCAACTCATAATCGGACCCTTTGTTCTTGAAGTAGTCGTAATTCACAAACATTTCGGGAATATCACTCGAATAGCTTAAGGCAGATTTTTGGTGTTCCGTCAAGAATGACGTAGATAACTGCTCGTGGTACGGTACGTACCTATTCGAGTCATTGGTTGTGGTTGAGCAATCAGATTGTACACGTTCCGCTTGTGGTCTGGGAACGTCGATCATATCGACGGCCTCTGGAGGCAGCGCAGGAGTATGTGACCCTTCAGACATGTACTCCACATGTTCAACATCGGGAAATGCTCCGTCCTTACTCACCTTAGCCAAGAAGCTGTTCAGTTTCTTCTTTATTCTGTCGATTTCGTATCTACCGGCTGCTAATGGAACGCCCTCTTCCAATGGCGAGATAATATTCGCATCATAGTCTGTTGATGCGCCCACATGGTTCGGCTGGTTGTGCGAATGGTTGAAGAGATGGACTTCGTCCAACACTTCAAACCAGTTGAAAAATATCCCTTCGTGGTCGGTCGCCGTGGGCAATTGATCGCTGACTCTATATTCGTTGTTTATCACGTATAGCAATTTATGGACCCCTAATGGCAACTTGATGGTTGTTACGAACTCATTCTCGTGTTTGGTTGACTTGGACAAGTTGATGGTGTTTCTCCACTTCGAAAACGATCCGATGATCGAAATCTTCAGAATATTTTCCTTATTTGTATTAACCCACTTGATTTCCACGGGAATACGCTTGCCGTTCTTCGTTTTGGAGTTGCTGTTACTCTTATCCGTCGCTGGCGAGGCCGCGGAGTCGAGCGTGTTCCTGGCATTCTGTATCGCTGAGATCTTGGTGAAGTCTACCTTGCTCAAGTCGGGCGTGGGCGTCTCGCCCCGCTGAAGCTGTGACAGGCTGCTCGAGATCGAGTGGTCCTCGGACGTGTCCATAGCATCACTGTTGTAGTCGTGGTTGTGCAAGATATTCCTGGCCACCTCGATGCCGTCTGCGTCTAGCAACCCGGCGTTCAACTCATTGAACTCGTCCTCAATCAACCCGTTAGAAAATTGGTGGTATTGCTGCAGAAAACTCTTGGTGGACCCTCCCGTGCCCGAGCTGCTCTGCGTGTGAAGTTCCGGGTGGTCGTTGGCGATTTGCTGCCCGTCCTTGTCCTGCTGCCCATTCTGGAGCTGTTCGTTCTGCTTGCGCTTCACCTGATGCAATATCAAGTCGCTGAATTCCTCGTCCAAATTGTGGTAGTTATTGGTCGAAGTCGACGATTTTCGAATGTTGCCCAGGTTGTGCCTGGTGTTGGCGGTTGACTTTCTCGTGCTCGATGTGTTATTACCCATGGTCAATCTAACTCATAAAACTACCCGCGTCCCGAATGATTCTTTTTATACCGTGGCGTCGTATTACCTTATCTATTAGCAACTACCAAGAAGAAAAATTATAGCTATACTGTCTATCTATCCTTTTCTGCAGTTTTGGGGCAACTGGCTCACCAAAAAAAACTCCGCTCTATGTGCAGGTTGGTTCTCTTAGATACGAGCAGCTCTTCAGTAAACTACGCTGGTTTTACCGGTGTATGTGTCGGTAGACGTCTCGCAACACCACCACTACAATTAGCATAGTAGTTTGGGTGATTTCTGGTACCAATAAAGGCCTAATGCTTTTGACAGCCGGTTGACCAGTCAAAAGGGTCAAAACTGACGTATTGTGTTGTGGTAGCCCAGGATGGCTTATGTGGTGATAATAACTGCGACATTTGGTCCCCTCTCGCGACATTTGCGAGACATTTGCGAGACATTCTCTTGGACATTTCCTGGGTTACGTCATAGCGATTTTAACTCGGACTGACAGCATGTCTGACTCGGTCCCTTGTCTCCCCTATATAGCAAGTACTGCGTTGTGAGTTAGTAACTGGTATCACTGGTCAGCCGCACGGTGTACGGGCCGTCCCGTAAAAGCACCCAAAGAACGCCCGTATACGTTCGTAATGAGCCGTTACGACCATCGTTAGTGGGTCCGTCGAGGTATTTGTAGCGGGTATGTTTCGGTCGGTTGGTGGTGGGTGCTGGCGCTGGGTTTCTGCACTGGCGGTTCTAGGCCTCGCGGTTAACGGCGGCCTATTTCTGGGTTCTACGCCAGAAGCACTACTTGTGGATGAGATCTTATACATTTATACATATACACAAATTTATCGGTGCCGGATATAGGTGGGCTTTGACGTGTTCAATTGAAACGTGACAATGGGTTCCGGTAGGAACAATGGTTCTAGGGATTTGGTGTCGGTCTGGTGTCGGTCTGGTGCTGGTGTCTGATACTGTCAGACGTGGCTCACGCAGAAGCTGGACCCTTTCTCCGACGTTCTCGCCTCAAACGGCGCTGCATTATGCTGTAGCTGCCGCGCCTGATAATCACCTCGAGCTTGAACTGTGTCAACTCTGGGTACCATGCCACGGTGTAGTCGTGGAGCTTCGCAATGAGGTCCTTGCGTTGGGTCTTGTTGGTGTCGCGGATCCACGTTTTATGGCCGAGCTCGAACTTACAGTAGAACTGGAAGACTTTCAACACCTTGACCTCGATTTCGCGCGTGAGCGCGATGTTGTAGTCGTCGAGCTCGAGGATGTGCGAGAGCTCGTGGATGTTAATACGTGAAAAGTACTTGTCATTGTTGATTTTGGAGATTTTGTTTATCTTGTTGACGTAGTCGCGCGACAGAACATTGGGTTTTGCACCCAAGAGGCGGTATGCGGGATCTCGTTTCATCGTGTGGAGGTGGTCAAGCCCAAAGTAGTTGGGCTCCAGGTAGATGCGGGCGTCGAGGTCGAGGTTGGAGCGCCTGCTGTTGAACTCCTCGATCGACCGGTCGATGTCATTATTGAACTTTTCGCTCGGTTTGCCGTGGCAGGCGTCGTTTCTGGCGTCCCTGGCATCTCTGGCATCTCTCGCGTCGATACTACACGCCACAACGTCCGTCGGAGAGACGGTCGCTCCGTCGTAGTCCCACTCGTACGCCATTCGACGTTCGATATTCCTGTTGAAGGTGTCAATCACATTCTCGCCGTCTAGTGCGACTTGCCGGTACTTGTCTTTCATGTCGGTGAACTTTATCACAACGTTCCATGCCGCACCCGTGTCCTGTTGGCGCACCCTCTCGGTTGAAACATCGTCCACCAACCTCAAGTCGTCCACAAACGACCCCCCATTGAACTCTGAAAACGGGTCTATTGTGTCGAACGAATACTCGTCCCCTATCAACCCAAGCACGTCTTTGGTGCACTGGCCGCTCGACTCGCTCGAAGTGAGCGGCGACGCCAACTCGTCCATGCTCCTGTAGCTGTCAAATATGTAGTCATTGTGTTCCCCTACGGCCTCGGTGGGACTCAAATCGTCAATTGAAAATAGGGCTGGTCTGAGCGATACCTCTCGGTTATATGTGCAGCCATTAGCGCTACTAGAAATAATAAAACAATCCATAGGGTCCATATTGTCCTGTTTGTATCCTATATCATACCATATCCTCCATACACATATTTTCAAGGCGATTTGACTTCTATTTATACTCCGGAAGTTCCACAATCTACATCGGTAACAAGGTAATTAAACCGCTGGTGGAGATCTTCTAGGCTCGGCGCGGGCTCGCAGATGATACCTTAAAATATGACATCAAGATATCGGTATATTATACAATATTAGTGTCTACATGTAGCTACGAACTTATCCTAATATAGTTATTTATACGCTCCTCGACTATGGCTATCTATACATATGAATAACATTGTATATGTGTTTTTTCCCAATAGTATAAACGAAAGATATGTATCGTAGATCCCCGTTTAGCGAATGTAAACACATCTGCGAACCCTTTCGTAACGAATATGAAGCCTTTCCGCATACCCACTAATTATAGGTCAGTTTCGGTATTTTGTAAGTATTGTAGTATTGTATAGATAAGGCACCAGATAATAAGTGCCGGTGATACGTACGAAATCGGCGTGGGAATGTTGTTTGACTGGAACAGGTTATATTACTGGCATTATCTGGATGGCTATAATATGCGATACACCACAATACGAGACATACATAAAGTACGCGCCTAGACGAGATGCGCGGAGATAAGATCGCGAGTTCGAACCCGGTGTAGAATGTGTTTTTTATTTGTTTGAATTGATCCGAAACACAATTGGCAAGAGAGTATTAAACATTACATCTGTAACAAAAATACGTAAACAATATACAGAAAATAAGCTTGTGGTGTTTGGGACCAAGTATCGAAAAGCCGGAATAGTTGGACATAATCTACTGATAGCAGTTATACTGAGACTAGCTCATAGGGAAACAGTTTGAGATTGATGTTCGTGGAATATTGTGTAATGATTAATCATATTTTTAGTAATAAATTTCTGTGTAGTTGTTTGTGTGTTCCTTCTATACGTATAATACGGGAGTGTAATATGCTAGTGGATGCCGGTTTGGTACGATATGTTTATTTGTTTATCTTATATATTTTATACTAAATGAAACTAGGACAAATGTGCCTCAATAATATTTTCCACCACTCCGTTGACGTCCGCCTTCAAGTACTTCGAGTTCATCAAAACCTGCAATAGTTTCTTAATACCAATACCTAACGGGTTCTCCATGTTGTTCAACTGGTCCACGATAGCGTGTCTATCGTGATCATTCATAAACCCAATTTTGGTCATAATTATCATTAGTTCATCAGTGGTGGTAACTTGGCCCACGCCAATAGTTTTCGTGAAACAGTCCACCAAGTTCATGTGCTTCAACACCGAATATTGCGATGTGGTTCCGATGATCAAAAGCCTTCTTCCGTTAGGTGGCTGTTTGTTCAAGTTTACCATCAACATTTGCAAGATGTCATTGGAGAACCTAGGACCAATTGGCACGTAGTTAATCAAATTCTCGATTTTATCAATCACCAAAATGTTCAATGGAGACTTGTAGATATCTCTGAAAATGTTATCAATGGTGGTTATCTTCATACCCTCCGACATTCCTACCAAACTCTCCGCTGAAAGCATCTTTATGAACGGGAAGTCCGAATTCAATGCCAATGTCGATGCAATGGCAGTCTTACCCGATCCTGGTGGACCGTGCAACAAAATGCTGATCAACCTCTCGGTTTCAGAAGTCTTGACTTCGTCGATAAACGACTGTCCCTTATCAAAAATTGTCTTGATCTTAGGCGAATATTGGATAATACCATGTGGGGCATTCTTGGTCAAATCTTCTTCGTTCACACCAAACGCCGGTTTAACTTCATTTAATGCCAACAAGAAATCGTTTCTCATTAACTTCATCTTGGCAATGTTCTCATCAACCTGAGCCATCGACTCACTCTTGGTATATTTATTGATTGCGAACGAAGTAGCCGAATTACATAACCCTTCCAATTCAGCACCAGTGAAATTCTTGGTCAATCCTGCGAGCTCGTCAAAGTTAACGTCATCTGCCAATAAATCGTTGGTCTTCATATTCTTGGTATGGATCAACAAAATATCCTTACGTCCCTTTTCATCTGGCAATGAGATCTCAATCTGGATCTCAAATCTACCGGGTCTCAATAACGCACTATCAATCAAATCTAATCTGTTAGTCATACCGATAATCAAGATGTTGTTCAATTGATCAACACCATCCATCTTAGCCAACAATTGGTTGACAACGTTGTCACCTACCCCCGTACCGTCTGACTTAGCTGAACCTCTTTGCTTGAAAACAGAATCCAATTCATCAAAAATGATGATGTGTAATTGTGAATTATCTCCCTTCTGTTTGTACTCGGTTTCGGCATCCAGGAATAACTTCCTGACGTTCTCTTCTGACGCACCGACGTATTTGGACAACATTTCCGGCCCATTAACAACTTTGGGTTCCTTCACATTCAACATCTTACCGATCTGTCTCGCGATCAACGTCTTACCAGTACCAGGAGGTCCGAACAATAGCAACCCTTTAACGTGCCTCAAGGCCAACTTTTGCACCAAGTCAGGCGAAATAATTCTGCTAGCAAATGCTCTTCTGAATATTTGCGAGAACTCCTCGTCCAATCCCCCAATACCCATTTGCTCCAATTTGAAGTCTGGGTTGATGATTGGCTTGCCCTGGGGCTTTCTGAGGTGTCTCGACCCACTAGGGGCAGCAATGTTGACCGTCGATCCCTCCTGTGCATACACACTCACCTGTGTCTGTTTGATCAAGATCCCCTTGGCCTTCAAGTCCGACAACGTCTGCACGCTGGGAACGCTGCCTAAGTTGTTGATATCAAGCACCTGAATGCCGGTCACCGTAATTAGGAAAATGTTCGCCTTGAAGTCCATCACAATCGCCTGTGTCGGCTGTAAGATCTGGTTCTCGTACATATTCAAAAAGTGCTGCACCAACTCATCATGGTTGATGGGCGACGAGTGCGCCTTCGACCGAGACCTGAAGTCGATCACCAAGTCAAGGCTCCCCAAGTAGCTCTGTTTGTTTCCCTCGAATATATCAAATGGCTCCACCAACACCTGCTGCTGCAACGACCACTTGCCCCACTGTCTCATGTTGCCTGCGAGGCCCACCGACCCCGGTGCCACCGATTCGTCCTTGTAGATCGAATACACGAAGTTGCCGTCCATTATCACCGGGTCTCTGTTGGACATCTCCTGGAAGTCGCGAGGGTTTACGCCGATGCAATTCGACAACGCAACTGAGTTCGATGGACAGTTGTCGACCTTGAACTGCTTCTGAAAGTGTCTCACTGCCGCTGTCCGCTGGGGCACAATTGGCTGGTTGTGCGTGATCACCGGGTTACCTGGTCCCGGATGGTTCGATACCTTATGAAATCCTAGCTTTTCCATCATATGTACCTGCGTAGTTAGATTATAGCGTCTGTTTGGTATACTAGCCACCAGCATACAAAAGATGCTCTGCTGTCTGTTGAACGATAAATAGTCCTGTCGTGTCAGAACCGACGATACAGTGCGACTGGTGGATGGCTCCATCCTTCTGGTGGATGGGTTTTCGGGTCTGCCAAACTACTCCCGGGTCCTGTTCCCGGTTCCCGCCATTTCGTGTGATGATCAATTCTTCTGGGTGCTCTGGGTGCTCTGGATGTTCTGGGTGTCTGGATGTTGGACCATTTGTTTCTGCGTGTGCGCCCATAATGGCAGTCGCCGGGTCCCACTGTAAGCCTCGGTAGAACCCCGCGGATGATACCAAACGAGGCCAGATCTACCCGACTTATTAATCGCGCCACACTTTTCCTATGATTTTCTGCTTAACTATGCTTTTTGCAGTTGCTTTGGACTTCACATGGTAGAAACTCGAAAAACATGGGGCAAATTGATGGTAAAAAGCATTCTTACTGACCCATAAGGGTTCTGAGTCGGTCCCTGCGGCCTGTGCTTCCACTACACTCCATCAGCATTAGTAAGTAGCATAAAAGATCAGATAACCAATCTCGAACTAGAGCAACATTTACCCGGAACACTTACCGGACTTAGTAATAAATCGGACCTTCTAGAACTCGGCGGACGAAAATCATCGTGTATAAATATGGTTCCAAATTCCACAGTTCTTCAGTGAAAACAGATTTGAAATTGTTATAAAGTAGTCAATTGACATTATAAATTACATATAGAAATAGATATACACAAAATGGTCGCAGAAATTCAAAAGCCAGCTCCATCATTCAAGAAAACTGCCGTTATCGACGGTGTTTTTGAGGAAGTTTCATTGGAACAATACAAGGGTAAGTGGGTTCTTTTAGCTTTCTTCCCATTGGCATTCACATTCGTTTGCCCAACGGAAATCATTGCTTACTCGGATGCCGCTAAACAATTTGCAGGAAAGGACACCGAGGTATTGTTTGCTTCGACCGACTCGGAATACTCGTTATTGGCATGGACCAACGTTGCTAGAAAGGACGGTGGCTTAGGTCCACTTAACATTCCATTGATTGCTGACACCAACCACTCGTTGGCCAAGGACTACGGTGTCTTGTTGGAAGATGACGGAGTTGCTTTGAGAGGTATTTTCTTGATCGATCCAAAGGGTACCATGAGACAAATCACTGTCAACGACTTACCTGTTGGTAGATCTGTAGAAGAGTCATTGAGATTAGTTGATGCCTTCCAATTCACCGAAAAGCACGGTGAAGTGTGCCCAGCCAACTGGCAACCAGGTTCCGAAACCATCAAACCAGGTGTCTCCTCCTCCAAGGAATACTTCGGTAAGGTCAATAAATAGATATACACTACATAGTCAAGAACTAATATATTTTTTGCAACGTTTTTTTTTGTCGAATGCATACGTAGAAATGAACAGGGGTGGTCAGCAATTGTACCGTGCTTGTTGCATCTCTTCCTCACTTTATTAACCAGTTGCATCCAGTTGTTACTTTCTACCCCAAAAACATTGACATGATGCCAGTATGTTCTGTGTATGTTTATACGGGCCGATATATTCTGTAGCCTGTAGATAAATAAAACATCTGTCCCTATTATACGAGAAAGATAACTGAAAATAAATTGCGATCGAAGAATTCCTGGGTTTCTACACTGAATATCCACACACTAAACTACATCACGATGTCAGATATATATTTCTACAAGTATTTGGTCAATCATCAAGTATTCTTCCGATCTAAATACACGTATGCCCTAGTCAATATCAAGCCGTTGGTACCGGGCCATGTTCTTGTTGTTCCACTAAGAACGAACATATTAAGGTTTGGTGATTTGTCCTTAGAAGAATCCCAGGATTATATGCTGACATTGCAGCTTATCCACAAATTTATAATACACTTGTACAAGGCCGACTCGTTGAATATTGCCATTCAAGATGGACCTGAGTCTGGACAGTCTATTCCTCATCTACACACGCATATAATTCCCCGTTATAAAACCGATGGCTTTGGCGACGGAATTTACGAGAAACTAGACAGACTCGATTTGAATGACAAGTTGGTGGAATTCTTTGAGAGACAGCAATCGTATCAAACGACTGGTGGGTTTCAGCCAGTCCCTGATGAAAGTAGACTGCCACGTTCAGATGAAGTGTTATCGGACGAAGCAACCTGGTTAAAGGAGGAACTCGAAAAATATATGAACAAATAGAGGTTTATTTAAGCTATGTTAAGTAATATAGACAGCATTTATACGTAACCTATGTATTTACTACTACCGTTTGCACTAAAATATACGTAGATAGTGTCCGGTTGGTGCAGTGTGAGTGCGCTGCAATGTGAAAATGAAGATAAAATCGAAACGATTAACAATACGATTAAAGTTTTTTAAGCAAGATATGTCTAAAGAACCGCTTGACGAAATACAATGGAAGAATCCTGAGTGGATTCAACAATTTGGGCTATTCACTGGTAACGTATTAGATTACTTCAGCGAGTCACCATTCTATGACAGAACTTCAAACAACCAAGTATTACGAATGCAATTTCAATTTCAACAAATTCCACCAAATACAAACCCACAAAAGTACTTGCAGCTGAAGCTTGTTGAAATGACAGGAATAGAATTTATTATTGCTGTATCAAGGGAACCAGATTTCTGGATAATAAGAAAGCAAAGAAGGTTAAGTCCCAAACAAGTAAATATTGAACAAGACTACTATATAATAGGAGCAAATATTTACCAGGCACCTAAGATCTACGATATTTTGTCATCGAGACTACTCTCTAGTGTTCTATCTATCAAGGGTTCGATGGAATTATTAAACAAAATGAGTAAATTCAATATTCACGATATGGGCCATTCCTATCCTACGTTACAAATAGAGAAAGAAATATCATCTAGTGCAAACACAATCCCTAACACCGTTTCGGTTAATTCTACAACGCCAATGATGAATACTCCGGCAACTACATCTAATATAAACTCGAACGGTCACTCATCTACGAATCTTGGTTTGAATAATGAAATACTGAATCTTGCATTTGATAATTTATTAAATAACGTAATTAATTCGTCAAATGATGATACTTATTTAGATGATATACCTTTATATGGAAAGGGAAGTACGGTAGAATCGTTGGGGTTAAAAATGAACTTGGACGACGCATAGCTTAACTAATTTAGAGTTCATCCTTAGCATTTTCTACTGGAAGTTCACCAGCAGAAGAAATCTTTAATTCTTTAACGGGACGATCACCATAGCTTGTAGAAACTTTTTCCATGTAGTCAACTACGTCGAAGCCGTCAACAACTTCTCCGAACACAACGTGAGCACCATTTAACCAACTAGTGGTAACAGTGGTAATAAAAAACTGGGATCCATTGGTATTCTTACCGGCGTTGGCCATTGATAATCTATACGGTCTGTCATGCTTTAACTGGAAATTTTCATCGTCGAATTTTCCACCGTAGATTGATTTACCACCATAGCCTTTACCAGTTTCAAAATCCCCCCCTTGGAGCATGAACTTTGGAATGATTCTGTGGAATACTGAATCAGTATAACCAAACTTTGGGTCAGTCGAAACTGCCAATTGTCTGAAGTTTTCAACGGTCTTAGGAACAATAGTACCAAACAATCCAATGGTGATTCTACCGATTAGCTTACCTTCTTCAGTTACATCAAAGAAGACTTTGTGAGTAATTGGTGGGTTTTCTGGTAAATCGTTAGTAGCACTAATTGCCTTACTAAAGAATACCACGACAATGGATAATACGGCAATAAAGGTAGTTAATAATTTCATCTTTCTTTACCTAAACAAACTTTTTAAAATACTATGATCCATTTGATTTAAAAGAACACCAACACTCCAAATAATGACACAAAAGTAAATTCTTTACTATCATCCATTATTACAATTTGTCTTATAGACGATTGTTGTATCTACTCTGTATAAAAGTAATTAGCTATGTACAAATGATATACTAGTCTGTGGGGATATACATCCATAATGTAATTGTGCAACACGGTCGGCAATTGCAAACCTTTATGACATGGTTAGGACAATCCCAGAGAAATTACCAGTTAGGCTCAAGTGTGATCATTCTCACATCCGTAACAAGTACTTCTCAGAATTCCCTCTCACCCTTTCTTTCCGCCTCTAATTCTTTGGTTTCAAACCTTTCCTTTTCTTCCAATCTCTTTAATGCATTTCTCTTGGCCAAAACTGTCTTTGCATTTCTTTCCCCTCCGTTCTTCTTAGTTCCTCTCTTGTGTTCTCTCAACGGTTCCAAATCGTTCTCAAATTTGTGAATCCATCTAAGCATGTAACGTCTCGTTGAAACATCGATGCCCATATTTTTCATGTCCTTGGACGACGTCTTCAAGAACTTGTTCAAATCATTTTCAAATGTGTCGAGATGTTCAATGCAGCCACGGCCAATTAACTTGAAAAAGGTTTCCAAATCATGGACGTTTTCTTTGGTTCTGGTGGATGTGTTGGTCCTAAAGGATGTAGCCGATGCACTTATTGGTCTTATAGGGGTGAAATTTATGCATCTGCGAGATACCACCTTCGGCATTTGTATTAAAGGTCTGGCAAATAATCTGAATGACATTGTAGATACCTGTTGTAGGCTTAGAATACGGTGTAGAGACCTGATTGATAAAATTTTCATCAAAAACCAACTCTCAACACTGTGAACTGTGTGCAGGATTATACAAAACAATACCTTCAATACTACGATATAGTAATAACTACATCATACATTAATATGTATTTTTTCTATTTGTATAGACGTTAATTAAGTAAGTACTAAGCTAGATTACAATAAACCTTTGTTTTTGAATTCTTGTAATAAGGAGTTACCTAATCTGGCTGGAGATTGCTCAACAACAACACCGGCAGACTGTAAGGCAGAGATCTTGGAGTTGGCATCACCCTTACCACCAGCAACAATAGCACCAGCATGACCCATTCTTCTACCTGGAGGAGCGGAAATACCGGCAATGAAAGAAACAACAGGCTTTGGACCTTCTGGTCTCTTCAAGTTGTGTTGTTTCAAGAATTCGGCCGCTTCTTCTTCGGCAGTACCACCGATTTCACCAATCAAGATAATACCTTCGGTTTCTGGATCGTTCAAGTACAAAGTCAAGGCATCGATGAAGTTAGTACCTGGGAATGGATCACCACCCATACCGATGACCAAAGATTGACCCAAGCCGACCTGGGTGGTTTGTGAGACAGCCTCGTAGGTCAAGGTACCCGATCTCGAGATAACACCAACCTTACCTCTCTTGTGGATGTGCGATGGCATGATACCAATCTTACATTGGTCTGGAGCGATTATACCGGGGCAGTTTGGACCCACCAATCTGGTCTTGGATTGCGTCTTCAACATTTGCGCAATTCTGACCATGTCGTGTTGAGGAATACCTTCGGTGATCGCAACAGCTAACGCAATCTCCGCCTCGATGGCTTCTTCGATGGCGCCGGCCGCGATAGATGGTGGAACGAAGATCGCGGTGGCACTGGCCCCAGTCTCGTTCATGGCGTCCTTGACAGAACCGAAAACTGGTCTGTCCAAGTGTGTGCTTCCGGCCTTCTTTGGGTTGGTACCACCAACAACTTGTGTACCGTACGCAATGGCTTGTTCCGCGTGGAAGGTACCCTGTCTACCAGTGAACCCTTGGTAGATAACCTTGGTGTCGGCATTGACCTTAAGGTTCTTAATGGTAGAAGCATAGTTCTTAGCTGGTTGAGTGGAAGCAAATCCACGAATAAATTGCTTGTTCATCATCTTAGATCAATGGTTAAAACTATTTCAATCTTATTATAAATGAGTTAAAGAAGAAACCGTTTATTTAAATGTACTGTTTCAACATCTGTCGTTCCAAACTTTCGGGCGCTATGTACCCGGGTGAAAAATTGAGAATCTCAACCTACGACGAATTTTTCTGAAAAATGATCGAATATAGCCCATTGCTTCGGTTTAGAGAAGTTATACGGAGTCAATACGTCTGGATACTGATGATACACCTACTCTGGTGTCTTGGCTACAATCTGGCGTCTGTAACGGCCATCGTAACTGAGTTGTGGCTCAATCTTTTCTCGAATTATGTCCTTCTGAGCACCTCGGGCAACTTGGAGAGTCCGATTCGCACCGGGATGAGAATCACAATAGTAGGTGTACGGGTGGATAAGCGTGTTCTAAGGCTACAGCATCGTAATAAACAATAAATGGATCCTTATTAGGAGTCGTACATAGAAGAGACGGACGAAATCAGGGGTGGTACAGGAAGTCATTCGACTAGTAATTAAATAAACTCTTGTAGTACAAACATCGGCTCTGCAACAAGTCCCAGTCTTTCTGGGTGACCCACATCTCGTTGACAACCTTCAACCTGCCGTAGACACTTCCACCCTTCCAGGTGAGCATCTCTGGGTCAAACTCTCGCGGAGGAGGAAGGACGTTGACGGGTAATGCTGAGCCTTTGTCGCTGATGGAGTCGATGTAGTCAAGATCCAAGGTCAATTGGGTCTGTTCTTCGATCTCAGCCAACTCGATGTCGGAGAGATCGACATCGTCGATGGGCTGGTCGGCACCCTTTTTCTTTTCCTTGTAGTCGGCAATGAGTTGCGATTTCAGGGCATCGACCTTCAGGCGCTCGGCCGAAACATACTCTAACATCTCGTCGAGCGAACTCGACGACAAGAACTTGGGTCTCCAGATGTTGATTCTATCGGAGAGCACCAGGTCGACGCCTGGAACCTTGGCAAATCCTCCTCCCACGATGAGCAAATTATCGTAGAACCTTTTCGTTTTGGCAAAATCGGAAACTACTCCAGCATTGGTAATCGACTCGATGATAGCTTTTTCAAGCGGAGTCGTGATATTGAGGTACTCATCGTCGATCGCCGATGTCCGTGTGGGCTTGGGTTTGGAGTATGGGTTGGCCGATTTCATGTCGTTTCTTTCGTCCAATATTCTGTTCAATAATGCCTCGTCGGCCAAGTCTGAATGGACCAATTTATTCATGATGTTTTCTTGTGACTTGGAGTATGGGTTATTTGGCTTGCCAGAATACTGGTCGACAGAAGGACTGAAAAGTTTCTTGTCGCTATAGGCAGTTTTGTCGATTTGAAATAAATCTGGGTAGAATAGCCCTAATGGCGCCAACATGACCTCGTCGAACACTTTGAACTCGAATTTCTTTGTCATTTCAAAAGGTTTTCTTTCGTAGAAATGATACAATTGGACTGCTATGTCGGCATCTTGGAATGTTATAAAATTATGCTTCAACGTCTGTGCTAGTTCCCAATCCTCGTTTCTGCTACTCAAATTGATGTCTTTATACGGAAGTTGGCTTTGTAGTAAGAGTTTGATAAATGCTTCTGTTATATTATCACCACCATAGTTCAACATTATTCGGGAATCATTGATCACCATACCTTCGTCCACGCAGGCAATCGACGTGGTTTGTGCTCCAACGTCTACAACACATGCACTTGTTGCACCAGCACCAAATGTTGCCAGTACTGATTCTTGGATAATTCCGACCTTTCCAAAACCCACCTGTTTAAATAGCAAGTCACACCACGTTTCGACTTGCATTTTATCGTACAAATCAGGTATGATGAGGATAGCCTTTAAATTTATTAATTGGGGTTTCTTGATTTCTAGATCAAGCAATGATTCGACGATCATATTGGACAAATCACCCAAGATCTCCTGAAATGATTCATAATCATCAGACGTCTCATTGAATCGACCATTTATTATTGGAAATCTCAATTTCCAGTCCTTAAACTTTTGACATATTGGCAAGCTTAATGCTTCTTCCCCTACAAAGAAGCTCTTGTTGCTGTATTTTGGATCCTTCAAATCAATCCACTCTTTCTTCATTGGATCATTATGGTCGGGTATCATTTCGGATTCTTGTCTCTTGTTATAATTCGCAGCTGTTTCTCTGGAATTTGGAAGCATTCTTCTTTTGTAATATCTCATTCTAGCCTTAAAATCCTTAGTAACCGTTTCTTTCACTTCGTCGAAATTATCATTGAAATGTACATGACCCTCTTCGTCTACAGTTCTGACAGGCGTTGGCACGGTTTTCTCGGTTTGGTCATGTATATTGATGTTTGGGACAGCGATTACTGTAGGAATGGTCTTTGGGAATGCATCGGTAGCCCTACCAATCCTAATATTTGAAGATCCTGGATGAATAACAATTGTGTCAAATCCTAATCTCGCCTTTTCTTCGCTTATTTCTTCGTTTTCATTTTCATCGTCTTCCTCCTCCTCTTCTTCTTCCTCTTCAATCAAAGCCGTGGTCGATTTCTTCTTATTCATTTCTGTTTCAATATCGTTTAAGTTGAAATTGTCAAAGTTCTTGGCCTCGTTGTTGTCGGTGTCATCCTTCTTAAGCTCGTCTTTCTTCATGTTCTTAAGCTTTTGCGCAAGTAACTTCTCGGTCCTCCAGTTCCTTATAAATGACACTTGCTCGTCCTTCTTTAAGTAGTCGGTGTAATAATTCTTTTGGTTGATCAATGGGATCTGCTTGACGCTTGTTAGCGTGAACCCATTTTGCTCTTCGAATCGACCAATACCTGTTTTCTTGATATTATTAGCAATAGTTGCTGCAGCCTTTCTTCTACCTTCTTTACGACGTTGTAATACTTCAGCTGATGGCTTCTTTCCTGGTGCGGGGCCCTTCTTCCTTTTCTTTGCTTGAGAATCACCTTCGTTTGAAGAATCATCATCGTTGGTCTCTTCATTTTTAACTTCAGCAATTTGAGGTAACTCCTTTACAGGATCAGAAGATAACGCATCTTGGGAATCAGTGACTTCGTTGGTCATCGTAATATATCGCTTCTTACGTTAAATATTTCAACTACCACCTAACAATTTTAGGGCAACTTTTAAACCGAACAATTCGACAATCCATATTCGCGTAAATCTTCGCTCAGTAGAAAATGCAAAATTTGTATTAACGTAAGTGCAAAACTATATATAGTTATTAATGATTAGATGTAGAAATAGACAATTTTATGACTTGCTTGATGTTACTATGAAACTAGAAAACAATTGTTTAAAAAATATTAGTAATCAAGAGATATTTTGGGTGTATTATTGTTCCTTGAGTGACTATTACCATTTCTTCTTTGGATAATAGAGTCGGAAGCGAATTGCGCTACCTGCGGAATGATGGGAGTGGAACTGGCACTCTTGGATGGTTGTTTTTTATGCTTGGATAAGTTCATGATATTTAGTTTCAGTTTATTTTCGTTATCAAAATCCCATAGTTTTCTCTTCCATTCGGAAAGATTATTATGTAGTTCAAAAAGTTTGACCAATTGCTTTTTATCGTTGGTTGAGTTCTTAGGATTTGATTTTAATGCGTTATATAACGTTTCGTATTCCTTGTACTTGGCCCTAAATTTTTCAGCTAGGGTGCTGTAATACTGAAAGCGCTTCAGCTTGTGAGAGACGTGGTCTTCGTCACTCTCCACAGGGATGACACGGGTCTTGTTCATGGAATCGATCGCTTCATTTATAGATATGGTTTGGTCTTCATCATTAATTGACGATGATGGCGATGTATGCGAGTCGGAGTCGCTTTTCTTCTTCTTGTAACCCCTTTCCTCGTCAGATGTTGTAGACGATAAGGGTATTTTTCTCTTTTGAGCTATGGTCTTCAACGGAGACCCGTTCTGCTTTGGCTTTTCCGTAGGTCTAGCATTAACGGCTTCCGCTGGAGGTTTGGGCGAGTCTGTTTGCGACCTTTTGGTGGGAGATTTCTTAGTCTTGCTAACCAATATCCCACCCCCTAGCTTGGATTTCTTTTGATCTGGATTCGTCGTCTCCACAGGCTCGTCACAGATTTTCTTTCGTAACGGATGGGTCTCCAGGTACCCCAACCGTGTCAATGCATTGTGGATGTTGTTTATAATCATGTGTCTCTCCCTTTCGGTATACCAGCGCCAGGACCACGGTCTCGCCTCCTTATACGACTTGTCCTTCAAGATATAACGGTCGGTGGTGTCCGAATCGAAGTCACCGTTCGGAAAATTGTCGTCACTAATAAAGCTGTCATTCGGGTTGTACACCTGCGATAGAGATGCAAACAATGGCTGTATATCCAGTAACGATATCTTCATCCTCTCCACCACCGATTGCTTGGTGGTTGGCCCCAATGCAAGGAGCGACACAAACTTGGTCGTGATGTCATTCTTAGAGTCACTGATGTCCGCTACATAAGGGTTAACATTCGAAGGCGACAGCGGTGCCGAGTTGCTGAGTTTGGGTACGTCGGCCATCAACTTCTTCACTGTATGAGCCGGACCCTGGTCCTTCTTGGCCGTCTGATGGCTCACAGTCCGCAAGTGATCCCGAATCTGCTTCGGGTCAGTAAGCACGTTCAACTTCGTGTCGATCCGCCCGTCAAGCACGTATCCGTCGTCTCCAGCGCTGTATACATCTAGTGTGGGTCTGTCCGGAATTTTCGTGCAAGGAAACACCAAATCATCCGAAATCTTTATCGTCTAGAATCGTTAGTAATCTGCCATAAATCACCAAATTCGCCCTGGTGTCGTAGGCCTCTCGTTTGGTACGTACAAAGCTTCCGTCCTTGACCACCAACTTTGGTCTCGTTCCCTTGGCCAAGCATGTTCTGAACTGACTCACCACCTCGTTATTCAATTTCACCGAAAGCGAAGTTGGGACATAATTATGTGGGGGCCGCTCCAAAATGGTTATAGTCGGTGCCATCTGATAAGTATGTGTGATAAATAGCCTAATGTGCCTAGTGGATATGCTTAAGAGAACTATAGGATATCTAACAACGTTATCTACTGGAAAACCATAAATAATTTTTTTTCATTAAAATTTCTACAGGGGCATATCCATAATCGAACCTGATTCGTAACTGGTAATTTTTCACACTAAAAATCGGAGTTTATTTTTTTCTTAAAAGGAACTCCAACTGGTCTGTCTGCACGACATGGTGCGTATACACGTTTGCCGTGGTTCGTGTATCAGGCCTGGGGAATACCATGGTCAGGCCTGACGTAGACCTTGTCCATGATGTCCCACAGGCCTGACCCATGGTGGGTCTTGGTGGGTCGGTGGGTCCCGGACCATCGTACCACTGTCCTTCTGTAGACTTCCCATGGCCGCATTGGGGCCAACGTCGCCCCACTACAATTATTTTTAATCCTCCTCTTGTGCCACTAGCCGTGACAGTTCTACTCTCTCCTCTGCTCACTTCTCCGTTCGCTCTTCCACCCCTAACCACTCTCCCAAGCCTGTCCGGTTGTGGTGATGTAGGTGTACTGTGCAGACGGTTTGTGTTACATAATAAGCTGCTGAACGGCTTGGAACCCATGGTTACGTGCTTCGGAAGGGTTGGCCTGTGCGGAATGGAACCACCCCTGGAACAGGCACCGTCTGTCAAGCGCCACTACGCCAGCTCTCCGCTACAACAGACTCACTTACACTAGAGCATGGTAAGAGCGGTCTCCCCCCCTTTGTACACCCAATCCCACCACCTTCCACACTGCTGGCAGCGGTCGATAAACCCTGTCCTTATTATGAACCATAGGCGAAGAAGCGAAAAATTTATTGGTGTATGGATGTGATTTCATCGCTGACGTAAGCGAAGCTTAGTTGCGATGTTCAATATCAATCAAAACGTTCCATATTAAAGATCAGTACCAGGTATAATTGTTGTTTAATTGATTGCGTAAGAAGCTACACAGGTACAATCAATAAACAATATGTTAAAGTGGGTTCAGTCAGGTCTTTCAGCGGTTGCAGGAACCGCGGAGCCAGAATACGGCGAAGCAGCTATTCATCCTATCACGGATACCATCAGCGATAAGTCTAAGTGCTCGAGAGAAACCACTATTGAGGATTTTGCATGGAAAGTGCCTACATCGACCAATGTTGAGACACAAACATTCTACTTCACGTGTTTGAAGACAGGTTACGTTGGGTTTGCCCAGGTGATCCACTCGAACCTCATGGGGGTGCATACCACAGCACAGTTCACGTTCAGGTTCTTCAACTCTCGGGGCAACCACGAGGATAACATCTGGACATCGACTAAGCTAGAGGATTTCAGATGTGAGGGGTCGAACTTCTACGCCAACGGGTTGTCGATTGAGTTGGATGCGGACAACAAGCAGTACACGGTCAAGTCTTCGGTGACCGATGAGTCGGTGGTGGAGTTGACAATGGTCAAGATGGTTCCGGGGGTGATTTTTGGCGCCGATGGCTTCACGTACTATGGTAACGATTTAGAGAACCCGTGGGGGTCAATGCGCCACTTGTTCTGGCCTAGATGTACCGTCAAGGGATCGGTGAAGTCGGGCGACAAGGTGTTTGAGATCGAAGGGTACACGATGTTTGTTATGGCATTGCAGGGGATGAAGCCCCACCACGCGGCTAAGGCATGGAATTTCTTGAACTTCCAAGCGGAGTCGCACAGTGCTGTGCAAATGGAGTTCACCACGCCTATGTCTTATGCAAACACCAAGGTCAACATTGCTGTTTTGACGTCGAACGACAAAATTTTGTCTTGCTCGATTAATAACGAGGTGGTCCACGAGAATCCTGAAGTCGACGAGGTCGGCTGGCCAGTTCCAAAGGCCATCACGTTCAACTTTGATGGGGTGGACGCGAGCAACACTCCCGTCGTTGGCAGGGTGCACGGTGATTTGAAAACCTTGATTGAAAGGGTCGATGTTATGGCAGAGATTCCTCAATTTATCAAGAACATTGCCAGCGGCGTTTCTGGTGCGAAGCCTTATATCTACCAGTTCTGCAATGATATGGAGATCACCATTAATGATGATGTCAAAGAAGCTGGTATCGGGTTCAACGAAGCTACGTTTATCTCAGAATAATTTACTATTTAATCAACTACTTTGTATTTCAACTTGCGTTTGCGTCTTATTTAATGACTAATATCTTACGTTTTGTCTTGTTAATTCATTTTGCTTTTTATTATACTAATATGCGAATTTCCTTGCTATATAGTTTAATCTTATAATGATACTAAAGATTCAGGTTTATGTTTTTCTGTTATATTTAATTATGAAAAAGGGAAGAAGCGTTCTATTTTGTCCATGTTTCATCTTCTCAACTGTACTGGTGTTGAAATCATTTGTAGAATTGTGATTTTGTGGAAATTTTATAATTTTTACGAAATATTCCATAAAACAACATGATTTTAAACCAAATTGTCTTGGTGATAAGAACCATATTCAAACTGCATCCTTATGAATACCTCAATTTTTTACGCTACTCTACTATATCGCCAATCATCATTAGTAAAATAACTACACTATTACGCTTGTGTTTGTTCGCATAGAGCCGCATTTGGAGATGGAGGTTGCAACACAGTCCACACTACCTACTTCTGTGTTTACATACCTATCTTTCGTATTTCTCACTATGAAGCATTAGGAAAACATACTAATTGCTTTGGATTACGATAGTAATTCCTGATTTTTGACTCCTTTTTTATGCTATTTACCAATGGTCATAGGAATGTGGAATTGAATAGAAATAGGCCGTCTGGTATTCAAATTTGTAATTCTTCTAATGGCTTAGTGAGGACCCATAAAGTTGTTCTAAAAGGATTAAGGAGCAATTATAAGCGATTTCAGATAAGAAAACTAATAATCTTGAAACGGGTTCAAGCTGATTGCGTCCCATATCTTGAATGCTTAAATTATCATTTCAATAATACACTTATGTAAGACATAACTAGACATGTATAGTAAATACAAAATTATCGTTTACAATAGATTTCATTTCCAATAATAACGTTTTTTTATGGGAGATGTTCGCAATATGTAGTGGAGCAGTAGAATAATAGAGCTGGAATACTGGAAACAATACATTGTAGACAGCGCAAATTCTCGAACACAAACTCAACACTTCAATTAAGTTAAACACTAAACAAAAAAGAAAAAAAGAAGGACTCCTCATCAGGGGCTCGAACCCTGGACATTTCGGTCGACTCTTTGACAGAAATCTTTAATCCTTAAAAGCCGAACGCTCTACCAACTGAGCTAATAAGGATTGTCCATAAAATCATTAGTCAACACAAGCATACATATATAAGTTATACATAAGTACGAGAATTACTAAATTAGTCCCCAGTTTCCATACAAAAATGGTTGCAATGCATCGTCATGTACATCTGCAATTGTCTTTGTATTATTGATAGGTATCAAATAACGATGTAAAATTGACAACACGATAGCGGAGCTACTGCAATACTACATATTGGCATGCAAACACGGAACAATAATTACAGCTATTATGATGTAGTGTCTGAATACGGCGATTGTAATTAAATAGGCATGACATTTATACTGCACACGATAATATAAGTCAAAGAAGTAACCAGGAAAAAAAACATAGAGTGTAAGATATTGTTCAGGTAAGTTGTATGGGTATTGAACTTGTCTAATGCGGGAGGCTACAGAATTGGATCATGGCGTGTGTTTGAAAGAATGAATGTTCTCCTGTTTTTGTTTCCTGTTTAAAATCCCTAGGAGTTAGTATATTTTGTCTAATGTATCCATACATATTTACTATGTCTATATAAAGATTACCGTCTCTCTACCATAAAGTAATGTAAAAATATGTAGCCAATAATCAAAAAAGCGACAATGGAGATAGCCAAACAGGAAACATCCTTCCAGTAGGCACCTACATTAAAGCCAAAGGTAGTTAAAATTACTGCACCCGGGACCTCAATCGACAATCCATATTTCTTCTCTCGTAAGATCAAATCTTTTACCTCATTTATTGCTAATGCCTCGTATGCATAATGGAATATGGAAACCCATTCTAACCATTTAATCTGAACAGCAACATTCTCGCTATTAATGAAAAGACCCGCGAATAGCAATGAAAAGAGCAATACCAACACCCCAACCATAGTCGAAGTGCCTGGTTCTTTAAGTAATATGCCGACAACCAAAACTTCTGCCGCAATCGATATGTTGAATAATACTAATACTAAAATCGTTTTTAAGAAGCCATTATCTTCCATGGTTAATCCCACTAACGGATATAAGATGCTGATTAAAATTATTGGTGGTAATACTCGCAATGGTATAATATCACAGATAATCTTGCTCAAATAATAGCTTAGTGGATGATAATAATTGTTGGCTCTTTCACGAATAAAAATGATTCTTTCAGTAGAGAATGAATGTAACTCAGTTAAAGCCGAAAATCCAAATAATGCCAAAACAAAGAAGAACAAACCTAACCTGTTTTGGAAACCACTTATATCATTTTCAACATCATAATACAAATAACCACAGAAGGAACCCATCGCTAAAGATATAATGTAATGACTTAATAGCAACTTTGGATTCCTGTACGAATTCTTGAATGTCCTAGAGGCTAAGATTAACAATTGACTTGAGAATGTGGCTTTTTTATATTGATTTTTAAATTCAATTTCTGTTGGAGATTCTTTCAATCCATTAATTTCTTGTTTCAATTCAATAGCCAAGGATGATTCATTATAAATATTTGGTAACTTATTTCTAATTTGAATGAATGTCTCCTCATCTCCGGTTCTATCCTGCTTTTTAACTGTACTGTAATTATATTCATCTCTATGAACAGCGAAATGTTCCCATTCCCTAGTAGTGTCTATCTCTGTTGCGTTTGGATTAATAAAATTTTGATGGGTGTCTGTTTCTGCATCGCCTAGTAAATTTTCTAAATCATTACTATTAGAGGTCAATAAATTACTTGCCTTTGATTTTTCAACTTTAACTAATTTTTTATGATCAACAGTAATATCTATTAAATAGTCAGCAATATTATACCCTAATGGGCACTTATATCCATTTTTCGAAAAAAAATCGTTACATTTAATCATGTCGCCCGAGTAAATCAAATCACCTTCGCTCAATAAAAGTAACTTATCAAACAAAGAAACAATATTACTTCTAGGTTGATGAATCGTGAAAATTATTGTTCTTTCAAAATCTCTGGATAATTTGACTAAACACTCGACAACATTTCTTGCATTATATGAATCTAACCCCGACGTAGGTTCGTCTAAGAACAAAATCGACGGAGATGTAACCAATTCGCATGCAATTGAAACTCTTCTTTTTTCACCACCAGAAATACCTCTTTTAAAATCAGAGCCAATGATACGATCTTTAATTGATAAAATTCTTAACTCACTAAGAACCTCAATAACTCGGGTTTCTTTAGCTCTCAAACTCATGTTTCTTGGTAATCTAAGCAATGCACTATTTAAGACAGTTTCATACACCGTCAAAGTTGAGATTAAGTGATCCTCTTGATCGACAAATCCTACCATTTTTTTGTAGTCCTTCTTGTCTAAAGAATTACCATTTACATATATTTCACCTTCAACATTTCCATTTTTATTCTTCCCCGCTAAAATGTCTATTAAAGTTGTCTTACCAGCACCTGAACCACCCATTATAGCAAGGCATTCACGTGGACGTACCATGCCGAAAATGTTATTTAAAACCAGTTGTCCATTCTTTACTTCGTAGTTAATATTTTCAAAGGAAAGTGTTGTAGGAGTAAAGTTTTCATTCAATGCGTTCAATTCTCCCTCTAAAGGTTCATAGGATCCACTATCATTAGTCTTAAATAGAGGTGTCTTTGAAATATTATGGATGGATGTTATAATAATAACACCACACAAAAATGCAACACCTATGATCATCAATAAGTTGCTCATCGTAAGTTTACTCTTATCTGGTAAGTCATAACCTGGTATTTCGCTCTTGTGAATGCATTCACCTGATTTACATTGCAAAGTAATATATGGATCTCCAAACACCGATGAAATTAAATCATTCATACTTGGTTCAGAAAAGCGACATTTTTTGTCGTTAATATCACAGGAAAAATCACCTGGACCTTTAATGGTTTCAGTCAAGAAGTCTGAAATATCAATTGATCCAGATTCACCACATAACATTCTATCTGGTAAACATTTACATGCAACCTTATTACATTTAAAGTGCGTGCTATTTGAATTCAAGTCATACTCAAATTCACATTCATTAAGGTCACAATAAAAGGATTCTTTTTGATCAATCCAAAACTGAAAATCACAGGCTGCCGCAGTCTTATTGCAACTGAAAGTTGCCTGAGGTTTCTGTCCTTTTAGTATTGATATAATCTTTTTATTGGTGACATCGCACATTTGATGGAACTTGTTAACGATGATCCCAGATTTATAGCACGTACCCGTTAATCCCTCAGGCATAAATGCATCACAAGATTCATCGCTCACACACATATTACAATTAATACCTTTCCAGCCTTTCTTACATTCACATGTTTCATTTACTTCCCTCTTTGGCCTGTTTTTGTTTCCGTCTGAAAGTGATCCACATAATGGTTCAGAGCAATCCATTCCACCATAGCCATCACGGCATTCACACATGCCTGTAAATGGATTACATCGGGAAAATTGGGTACATTGAAAGTTTGGCAAATTACAATTAAAGCATGGTGGGCATTTGTCACCCTCATCTTCACCTTGCATCTGCCTTAAGTCTTGTTTAATATCAAAAGCATCATTGAGAACAGCATCTTTCTTTATTTTGTCAAATGAATTATATCTTTCAAGATTATTACTATTCTCTGAATAAGTATGAGTTGGGAAAGTGGCAAGCAAACTTAGCGAAAAGAAAATAGAAAATTTTAGTTTCATTTTCTATTTCTGTCTCAATTCAACGAAAGAAGAGGCGTTACAAAATTTGTATTTAAGTGTATTAATTTTCCAGGATTGAATTATTCTATTCTAATCTACTTTAAATTGCATACCATGTATCAAATTCTGTGAGCGGATTTTTGATAAGATTATTATGAAGTACAAAAATGTCGTATCTATTGTTCAAATTATAATTACTTACATCTAACATTTATTAATTACCCTCTTAAGAGGTTCAATATAATCCTCCTTTAATGCTTCCTTGACGTAAACAATGTAATAGGGAGTAGCTGTATTACCTTCTGTAAAGTTGAATACTTCGGATACTGGCACTTCTGTAACAGTTTCATCGTTGTACTTCCTGAAGACATTTTTATGGGGGTCTCTAATGTAAACCCAATAATGTCCATAACTTGCTTCACCTCTATGAATGAAAATAGCGAAAATAGAGTAACCAACCTTGGTATATGAAGTGAATTGGTTGGAGACTTTCTCACCCAAAACTTGCAAATCCTTATCTATAGTTTCTAATTTTTGCTTTAAATCATCGATTTGTTCTTGAATAGTAACAATTGTTTCTGGTTTGATGGTCAACGTTTGATGCGTAATCACTTTGGCTTCTAAGAATTTTTTTGTCGCAATTAAAGAATCCATAATCGATAATTTCGTGGTATCATCTATATGTAAAAGCTCGCGCTTCTTTGCATTCAACTGTTTAATTTCTGACTTCCATTGAAAAACTTCATTTCTTTTCTTCAAAATATCTTCATCCTCAGTATCCAAATAACGATCAAGGTAAATATTTTCGCTAAACGGAATAGGCTCAATAGATTTATAAGCCATGAGCTTTTCTCTATCAAACAATACTCGTTGTACATGGAATTGTAGAACATTCGGCAACAGACTTATAGTAAGTGACTTTTTAACAAGACCTTCATCCAAATTAACAAGATCCTCACTAAAGTAATTATCTAACGAATCGTAAATGTCCTTAGGATGATCGCTGACATTAATAATTAAACTGAAAAATCTTTCAAATGATATTCTTTTCTTTCCCTTAACATCTAAAGGCGTGATCGTCTGTTTTGTTTTACCGCAAAATAATTCTTTAATCATATCATTTTGCTCGTTATCGTCTTCCAAAGATTCTGGTTCTAATGCAGTTTCTATCTGAAAAGTAACATTTTCAATACATTCCGTAACATCTTGCTGTCGACCGACCTCAATAGTGCTTTCCATTTGGTCCGTACTTATAGGCAAGATCCGTGGCTCGTTGTCTGTTTTATCCGATTTAATTGAGTTCGGTTTTTCAGGTGTTGAAATCTCCTCAATCGAATCTGTCGTCATGTCGTCGTCACTTTTAATAATCGAAGGTTCATCAAGAATTTCTATTTCTCCAGAATTATTAGAAGACTTAGAAGAGACAGAGATTGGAGAAGACTTTAAATTTTGCGTATCTTGATCATCGGCAAGTTCAACAACATCAGGATCATCACACTGACTTTCTCCTTCAGTTTTAAATGAAACAGGCTGTGATAACGGCAAAAAAGATAAATATGCCAATTCTTTACTTGGTTGAACACATCTTTTATCCGTATATATCATATCATTGAACAAATCTCTTAAGTAGTAGATAAATTGGTTAGACCTTTGAATTTCGGCATCTTCAACTCTTCTACCACCAATTTTTCTGTTTTCTTGTTTGGCTTGATCAATCTTGTTTTCGTTAAACGACAAAATCATATCTCTTAACGGCTTTATACAAAAGTAATATTGTAACAATGAATTTAAGTAACAAGTATTACCAATGTTATCCAAACCAGCCGGCCAATTCTCAGCAGGTAATAATGATGAGTCAAGTTTACCAGTGGCTAAGAAACTGGACAAAATTTTTGATTTTCTTTCATATGCAACCGTCTTAAGGCATTCTCTTAATACTCTAATATCACCTGCATCTGTAAGGTTCATGAGCTTATTTTGGAATTTCGTAATTATTTCAAAATCGTTGGCAGATAGCTCACAATCCAAAACTTCTAAAGAATCTGAAAATGAAAAGTTGGAGCCGATCCCTATAACATTTGGCAATTTGACTTCAATGTAATTCATTAATAGATAACTTTTTCTATGAAACGCAACTGATAACAAAGCCTTATTTAAAAAATTAACTTCACTAGAATTGGTATTGAATCCATTAGACGTTAATATATCGTCCATTTTAAATTCGTATGCGGTGATTACCACCTCATCTTCTGTAAGTTCTTCAATATTCAACTCATCAATTGCCAAATTTAGTGGAATAATTTCATTCTTCAAGAATTCATTAATCGTACTACTACTTCTGACTTTTCCAATTGTTCTCAAAAGTTTATTAAAATATGCATAATTCTTAGGGTCATTTTTGTATGATGTCGTATACATTGTAATAATGAATTCATCATCTATTTGATTGCTATCGGTAGCATCGATTTCAATACCCAAAGCTTTTAAGGCAATTGCATAATCATTGAAACCTATTAATTCACCTTTCTGAGAAAGATTTGTATAATATGCCTTCAATTTTCCACTTGATGTACTCAGATTTGTTCTGTAGTTAATCACATTTTTCAATGAATCAATATAATGCAACTTATTCAATGGATCTGATTTTATAACGTTTTCAAAACACTTAATAATTAACTCATCCTGAAAAAAAGTACAAATACTGAGGTTAATACAAAATGGTAATTGATTGGAGTCGTGGTTTCTTCCAAACGTCTGGCACATATGCTTGTCGAACTCGTTAAATGTGCGATACACTAATGATAAACTATCGTTGAAGGAATATACGGAACTAAATTCATTTGGCTGTGGTCCATAAATTCTTGCAACATAAATGATCTCCTGAATCTTCCTAATATATGATTCACGTATATGTGGATTTGTTACAACATCTGGTGGAATTAATTCATTTTCACTAACCTTGAAAGAGAGCTTATTGAATAACAATTGCAAATCAAGTTGGGAGTTTAAGGAAGAATTATTGACATTGATTGTCTTTATTGATTGTCCTGGTGGGAGAAGAATTGGTCCCTTCAATACCTTTATCAAAGTTTTAAAGCAGTGCACAGATGTTGGGATAGTGTCTGGAGATAAATTTGAATCCGGATGTTTTTCAATCTCGTATAAATATCTATTTTTAATAGTCTCTTGATCATAAAGTGGAAAAAGCTCATCATTCGAAAATTCAGAAGAATAAATGGAGACCCGAAGTATGTGATTGTTTTGGCTATTAAGACTCCTGAAATATGCATCATCTATAATATTCCCGGGGAATTGAGGAACATCAGTCTTACTTACAATACAGTCTAAATCATCCTGCGAGAGTAGTTCTTTTGGTATTACGTGGTATTCATGCTTATCAATTACAGGAGATGCAGGTTCCACCATATCATTCTCAAGAATAGAAAGTCTGAAATGATTAACATCGTTATTATTCACAATTAACCCTCTTATTAAAGTTAGCGTTTGGTTTTTGTCCTCTGTTCTGGTCCTCTCAATTGGTGGAGAGTATTCTACCGCATTATTAAGTATCAACATCTCATATTTCATCAAACGCGAATCCATGCTAATCATTCTTGCCAACTCGTGTGAGTAATCAATAGCCTTGTTATTTAAAAGACTAGAATTGCCGATGTCAGTGCATTGTAATTTATAAGGTATGGTAAAACGTATATCGTCCAAAATCCGATTTAAAGTTTTAAATGGATATTTTGTTAATTCCTCTGTATTAATTGCAGTCTGTGGTGGGGTACTCATAGAATCAGAATTCAAAAATGGATTATTACTTTTAAGTGTATAGTCAGGATTGGATTCAATGTTGGTCAAACTATCGCTTTTAATGTCTTCAGTTTGAAGATTATCACTAGTTGAATTAAATGAATTGTGCAGTCTATTAATCTGTTCTTGATCCTGACTAGATGGTACCATAATTTTAACTATTTATATATATATATATGAATGTAGATATAATCAATTGAATGTGTGTCTCTCTAATCAAGATCCTAAGAAAAATCGCAAAATAACACAAAATCAAAAACGTTTAATTTTCATAAGTTGGATTTTAGAGATACAAAACTATTCCAGGTTTTCTAAAGCTATATATTCTGACAATAAACAACATAATTGTTGAAATGACGCAGCCACCAGCTTCATTTGATTTAGACAAAATCAAACAAAATTCCGACGGTTCAATGTCAGGTATAGCAAAACTGGCGTTTAATGAAGTGGTGATTAACAATCCATATTTTGCTGCTGGTGGTGGATTGATGTTGTTAGGTACATCATTAGCCTTAGCACGTAAAGGAGCGATTGCATCATCTGGGTTCATCTATCGTCAAATGTTGGTGGATTTAGAAATTCCATCAAAAGATAAATCATATTTATGGTTTTTGGAATGGATGTCTCAATATAAGCACAGAACTTCAAGGCACCTATCAGTGGAGACAAACTACATTCAGCATGATAACGGAGCTATTACCACAAAATTTTCATTAGTACCTGGTCCTGGTAAGCATTTAATAAAATATAGAGGTGCATACATGTTGGTTAACCGTGAAAGATCGGGAAAGCTATTAGATATGACTAGTGGGAGCCCCTTTGAAACGGTTACATTGACGACATTATATAGGGATAAGAATTTATTCCATGAATTGTTGGGCGAAGCTAAGAAATTGGCGTTGAAAGTTCGTGAAGGTAAGACTGTCTTATTCACATCTTGGGGTCCAGAATGGAGACCTTTTGGACAACCCAGAAAGAAGAGGATGCTTGGCTCAGTTATTCTTGATAATGGTGTGGGTGAATCGATACTTAATGATGTAAAAGATTTTTTAACTAGTGGCGATTGGTATCACAAACGAGGTATTCCATACAGAAGAGGCTATTTATTGTACGGGCCACCGGGTAGTGGTAAAACATCATTCATTCAAGCTATAGCAGGGGAGTTGGACTATAATATATGTATTCTTAACTTATCCGAAAATAATTTGACAGATGATAGATTAAATCATTTAATGAACCATATTCCGGAAAGGTCGATATTATTGTTGGAAGATATCGATGCAGCATTTAACAAAAGAGAACAATCTGACGAAAGTGGCTACACCTCAGGCGTGACCTTTTCTGGATTATTGAATGCGTTGGATGGTGTAGCTAGTGCTGAGGAATGTATAACATTTATGACAACAAACCATCCTGAATCTTTAGATCCAGCATTATTGAGACCGGGAAGAATCGATTTTAAAGTGATGATTGATAATGCTACAGAACATCAAGTCAAGAAGATGTTCTTAAGATTCTATGAAGATGAATCTGAATTATGTGAGGAGTTCTTGGAGAAGTATAGACAATTGGACATGAAGAATGTTAGCACTGCTCAATTACAAGGGTTGTTTGTGTATAATAAAAGAAACCCTCATAATGCAATCAAGATGATTAACACTTTAAAAAACCCAAACACTGTATTTTAAGTTTGTATATAATTTAATAGACTTTTATGTATATTACACTAGATTTTCACGAGGTCTTTATTATACTTCTTGTGATGGTCTGATCTATCAGTAGTGTGGACATGAAATTGTTTGTATCAGGCAACATAAAACTCAACCTCTATAATTTTTCAGTAGCTCTTCATCAGCTAACTCCAAGTGACTTATCGAAATCTCAGAGCTTCCAGCTCTTTGTTGTATTGCATGGCTTTTGCTCATTAGTTTATTGATATAATCAATATAGAGCAAATATATCAATAAATCACTTTCGTCGTTCTTAAATTTATATGTTGTTTTAGAAATTAACGTCTTCTTAAACTTAGTCTTAGGGTAAAATGCTTTATTAACTGAAACCATTATGTACGTTGTGATATTATATGTTTTTAGTATATTTTACCATATTTATATTTATATAGTTGTTATTGATTTGATTATATACAGGATTAGTATTTATAACATCAGACTAAACTGACTAGAAATGCGATCATTGTAGTACACTGTTTACATGGTAACTCATATTTATGCTCTAGTCCGGTACAACTCACTTTTAACAAAGTAAAAAAAGTTCATTACAGCCTTCAATGATATCTAGGAATAAATAATATGGCATCTTATTCAGATAAAAGATATAATATCTGACAAAAACTGAACAATTATGAAATAACATTCTTAATATTAACTCGTCAGGCTTTCCTTTTTCGATCTTCCTCATCAGAATTATTTTTCCTCTTCAAACTCTCGTACGAATTTAACAAACTGTAGAACGGCAAGCCTCCACCATTTTTAATCAGCTTATCCAATTCCGATACAGATGGTAATGGGACCAACTTTGGTGGACCTTTGACAGGTATATTCGAGTATGACGACCCCGAAGACCCCGATGAAGGCGGCATTCCCAGTCTCGATACCGACACGGATGAGTTTGGGGTTGGAATGGATTGCGGTCTTTGGTCGTACATGTTGCTTGATGTTAATGGAATACTTTGTTTCATGGAAGGTCCAAATACCTCGGGACTAGATGGACTGCTCGTCCTTGGATCAGAATTCATGTTGGGAAATGGATATTGCTGATAACTTCTGCTTCTCATTTCTGATGTGTGCGGTGACTGTAATGAACTTGGCAAATTGGGTTTTTCAAGAAATCTATCTTGGTAGGAACGTGCTATTTGGCCATCTTTAGTGATAGAGCCATATGGATTTGAATCTATATTATCTGAAGTAACTGGCTGAGTGTTATTTCTAGAGTGATTTTTCTCTTCGTTATCAAGATTCACACTGGATTCAGTGCATGAATTTCTAATGCCTTGTTTGTATGATGCGAAATGCGAATTTGATGAAAACAGTTGTGGTGTCATTGGATGAACACGTTGGGCATGCGGGTGTTGTTGATGTATGGATGGTGGGTTGGGATTAGGTTGAGCTTGGGAATGTACCCCTTTTAAGTTGTTGAACTTGTTTAATAATACCTGTTTGAAGTTTGTAAATTCATAATCTAGATCTTTGTTCTCATCGCCCTTCACGGCATGGCGATGCATAATCTCCACAAATTGAATTAGATCGAATTGACTTTTTTTCTGTTCGTTTAACACCATGTCATAGTCGGTCTGTAAATGATTGTAATCCTGTCGTAAACAAATTAAACTGTTCGTGACCTCTTGTAGTTTGGCCTCTAATGAAAGCTCATTCGACTGTGAGTATCGATGCGGCAGCTTTGAAAACGGAGGCAACACGTTTGCAGGCAGCATGGTTTCTCGTTGCGTCATTGGATGGTGTTTTATGAGTGGTGGTTGAGGTATTTGGTCTTGCTGCTGCAATTGTAATGCTTGATGATAGTGCTGTTGCTGCTCCTGCTCCTGGACCTTTGCATCTTGGTGCTCTTGAGGTTGTAACCCTTCTGTCTCGTTTTCCTTAGATGATTCCTGAATGTCGTCGTCATTGGTGCTAGGTATCTTGTTCAACGTGGACGCTTCCTTATGATGCGTGACATTCTTGGATGATCTTCGTTTGATCAACTTGAGACTCTCGAGGTCCCCTTTGCGGAAATGATTCGCCAGATGACGGAACTCCCACTTGGATACGTTGGGGTCTCCGCCATTCTCGTTCTGCCCCAGGTCGTTCACCTTGTGAAACCCGTACATGTTCAATTGTCTGATGAACGATGCGATGTTGGTGTGCTTGAAGTATTGTGCCAAAACCTTCGAGAATTCCTCTCCCGGTAGCAAGCAGAACGAGTCGCAGCTCGCGGTCCACCATATGAGGTGTGAGATGTGGTTGTCTTCTAACATATCATACAATTTATGAATAAATATCGTTTGCGTTTTAGTACCCACAGAAACTTGCATCCCCGGTGTTGGCGTGGTGGAAGTCGGAGGCATATTCTCTTTGACAGGAACCCCCTTCGCCTCCCGATACTCTATCGTATCCGCATATAGCGTATTGTCCATCTTCAAATGTGTATAGCAAACACTAGAAGAAAGAAAGCGTTACAAGATTTTACATTCAGGTCAAAATCACTCGTTAGGCTTTGGTGTCATGTGACACACCAAATCTTTTTATCATCTACATACATCCTACGATGACCATTACTTTCTGCAACAAATTGAACCACACGAGTCCCCGTTGCAACCGTAGTTGATATAGAGGAATACGACCATTTGTTAGACAAGGTTTGGTTACGCGTAATTGGTAGATCTTCGCTGGTTGGAAATTTCATGCTCATGTGCGTTTCTGCCCTACATTAGCCATCTTGGATGTTGAACGCATATGTAGTCTAGAAGGACTCTCGCCGATTCCAGTGGCGTTCATCTGGTTATTTTTTCTGGTGTCATCGATCAGACATGGCAGCAAGGAAAAACCGCCATCATCACTAACCTGGTTGACGAGTTTAGTATCAGAACTCCCACACGGGACGACGTACAGCAACAACGCCAATGACGGACGTGCGATTGGAAATCCTAGACGACCATGTAGTCTGCATTATACATTCGGCAAACATCAGCATGTCCTGCCCGGTAACTGTAAGCTATTGTGCAGCATTAGAAAATACGCTTATTACATAATAGCGTTCTATTGTACTCTAGTGAGAATAAGTGTACAGTGCGTGATCAAGACATAATTGAGCGCAGTTTCTTTTAATGTGGTGTACGGCGAACATCTTCAGCTTGTCACACGTCATTTATGATCCGAAACATCTGGTGGCAGTACCGGACGTGATGTCGTCAAGTGTGGAACAACATCAACGACGGTCTGGGTGTACTTGGCACGTAGAGCAAGGCTGGTAAGACAGACACGAACTATGGCAAACCATGGGTGGCTGATGGTGCAACAGAGCGCAGCAGCGTGCGACAGCTGGTCAACACAGTGCTAGTCCGTATCATAGAGGTATTCGACAAAATGCCTAGCACGTCGACAACAGTGTAGATGAGCACCGTAGCAATGTTTGTGGTATTATTAGAGCGACAAGTTCAGAGTGTTGGCAACGAATGCCCACATCTGCACTGCTTCCGGGCCCTGCTACGCCAGCACCCTTGAAGCTTACTTTCGCCACTAAGGGCACGACGGCCACGTTTTGGTGGACATGCTTTTTGCTTTTAGATGTTCCGATGGAACCTTCGTGCGGCGCGCCTTTTTCGGTGCGACCCCTTCCAAACAGATACTTGACGGTATGAGTATGAACTGGTCGTATCGCCGGACATGGGACAGAAGAGTCAGGTGCTTAAGTCGAAGCATCGATCAGCCATCATCACTCGTAATCGCGGCATCATTCCTCGCCCTCACCACCTGCCATCACCAACCACGATCATCACTGTGATCGACATTCGCGTTCACGATCTCACCCACCATCATCTTCTACATCGCACACGCCGTCTGTGCTTCCCTCACTTTCTCCCACTGCGTCTACGCCACGTTCAACACCGTCAGCTCGACCGTCAGCTCGACACATCAACCCGCTCACCCCAGGCTCGAACCCGCCACTTGCCACGCCAAGTCTCGTAAATTGCCGGAACCCATCCGGTCCTCCGTATTTCGCCATTTTGGGCTGCGAAAAAGAAATCGGAATAACCTGTAAAAGTTTTTGCTGATGGCGGATTTTTACAGGTTATGCCCATTCTTTTTTCGTTAAAAAATTTCATCAGGGAGTCTTTAATTACCTTAAATAATATAAGGATTACAAATTCCATCATTTGTTGAGTTGTTCTTTTTCAAGTTTTCAGCAATTTTAGCATCTATTCGTCACATATAATATACACACATCACATAGCTCACATATATATTACACATGAACTCCCAGGTAAATAATCAAAATGATAACCAAGAGGTGTTCAAGGAAGACCAGTTCAGACCAGTGTTTTTTGATAAATCATCAGGCGGTGCACAGGCTAACAGCGGGACGGGCAGCAAGGAAAAAAGAGTTAGACTAGAAGCGGGCATCAATAAGGACGAAAATATGTCGCCAACGACCAAACAGATACCGGTGATGAATCCGCTTGGTCGAAAGCAATCACATAGTTCGCATATGAATGCGCTCGCGCGTACCCACTCGGTTCGTACCCACAACTTGCTAGGCCACGCCAACGGCAGCAAACAGCATACGCACACGCTTGGGATTGTAAACAAGAGGAAGGCACCCAAGTTCATCCGCAAATTCAGGTCGCGATCGTTGCCGATCATCAACTACTCGAAACCTGGCCACATACTGTATTTACAGAACTTTCCCAAGGTCAACCACACGTCGGTGCCACCGTTGCCGCCGATCAACTTGCAGAGCTTGAAGGAGATCGACTTGCACGAAATATTGAAGAACCCGCAGTTGAGACATGATATTGTGTTTGATCCGCAATTGCAGTTCAGACCCAACCTCGACGGCGAAAGAGGCAAAAGAAAGAAGAGCATTATCGACAAGTACTGGGGCGAAATCGAGAAGGAATGCAGCCAGTTTTTTGTACCCATCCAGTCGCACAACGCCATCAAGATCTCGCGCTTGCCCATTTTGTTCACGACTTTGCGGGACATTTTGTTGTCGTTGCTCCCGTACAAGGACAAGTCATCTGTGAATGAAGTCATGGATATCGAGTTGTTGATCCAGCAACTCTCACACGGCGCGTTTGACTTTGTTGCGTTGTCCCAGTGGTTGGGTGAGGTGTTCAAATCTCACTGCGCGCCGATGAGGGACCAATGGGTCGCCGACATGATCAACAAGTTTAGAGTCGCGTACACCGAGAACTCGGTGAAGAACTTGGTGCAGGGATTACGAATGATCTTCCTGATTTTGGAGGCAATGAAGTTGGACGTGGCTAATCACCAAATCAGAATCTTGAGACCTGTGCTCATTGAAACTGCCGTGGACTTTGAAAAGGACTATTTCCACCAACTAATATTAAACTCGAAGATTGATATCTCTGATCTGTTGAAGTGGTTCTACAAACTGTACCATAAGAAACACGAGAAATTCCTGAAGCTTTTGCCTAATGATAACTCAAAAGAAGACCAGAAAAAGCTTATGCTTTCTTCTTCAATAATAGACTTATTGTCATGTCGCAACATGGCTACGGAATTCCCATCAACATTAGCATTTGATCACACCAGGTTGGTGTTGTTACGAGCTGATGTGAGACAATTGGTCTGTATTCAATTGTGTATTGTATTGTACAAACAATTACTCGTAAATTATCCTCAAGCATCGAGCTATAGGTCAGAAAGTTTTAAGCCAACTAACATTAACAAAATTCAGGAAGAACTCTTGGCTATAGTAAGAGATGACAATGGCAACGTCAAATGGACCAGAAATATTCAATCTATTGCATTACAATTAGTTAAGAATGCTGTTACTAATCCACTGACAGGAAAAACAAATGAACTACCTCCATCTATGGTTACATTTGCGAATAGCTGGTTGATTAAACAAATCCAACCAATCTCAGAAGTCTACGGTTTGATGGAAGAAAAGATTTTTAAAGATTTATTAATTGAAATTATTAATACCTCAAAGGCTTCCGATGCACCTTCGAATATATCTAATAAAAATGTATCAGAAATGTCTAGTATCGCTCATAGAATTTCTACATTAGTTAAGTTCCATTGGAATGTATTCGGTAATTACTATTCTGATTATTTCAACGAAAATAAATAATCAATCATGTATCAACATCAATTTTTCCACATCGCTTCATACTGAAAATATTGATTCATAAATCATTTTCAACCACATATTATTAATACTAATAATATCTCATGATACCACGTTTATTTATGTTCACATTTATGCTCTTCTACATTTTATCAATTTTATCCTTATCTTTTTTTTTATTATTGTTATTGGTGGTGCTCCCTATTTAGTTCGTTGATCTAGTTTCTCTAGAATTTAGATTTGGTTAATTGCATTTATTTTTATATTGACTATTATTTTAATAATGTAGTTTAAGATTGGCTAAATGCCATCTACAATGTAATTCGGGAATATATTCAATTACTATAAATTAAAAGTATTAAATTTCTAATTCAAGACCATTAATATGGCAACCGATTGTTAACAACTTGAGATTTTTATATTTGACATCGCGGAAAGGTTCAATCTTTTGCAATATAATCAAATCCTTCAAGTAATCAGCTAGTTCGTCATTAGATATAACTACGTTGGAAAATAGTTTTTTATTTGCAATGCCATACTTTAAAGCTAACACAACTTGAAATCGTTGAAAGTCGAACTTAATCTGGAATTTCAATAAACAACTGTATTCCTTTCCTTTATATGTTGTATTTCCATTAAGTGTAGGAGTATTTAAATCTGATTTAATTATGTCTATGTCATTAAGATAGTGAATAAAAATACGTCCCAATTCACTTATTTTCGAAGATGGTTCTAAATCTTCATTAATTTTAACCTTAGGCCAAGGCATATCAACATCCTCGTTTGTCATTTGATTAACAAACTTGATTGTCTTGGTTATTTTACCTTCATTACCTTTAGTTACTGATTGCTTGTCGTTTATTTCATACACTTCCAAGCATTTATTTTTCTTCAATGTCTCAACTGCTTGTTGTGGGGGTTTTGGTGAAAAAAACTCGAACTTAAGGGGTTTGTCCTTTATATCTCCTGGATAGCTAGTACTCATTTTATGGCACCACGTAATTTTTAAATTCGTAAGATATGCTAGCGAATTATATATATATTTCATTTGGAACATGATTTTTGGAATTGAAGCTATCTTGATACATCGCTTTCAGCCAGTTGTTTTAACCAGATCTTCCTTTACTAGGTTCCGAAACTGTAACATGAGAAGATAATGTACTTAGGTCAATGTCCTTGCCTGTTATAGAAAATAGATCATTCTTTGTGGTGTTCGTGGTATCATGATCATGTTCTGGATCACTCTCACCTTCTACATCGTTGATAGTATGTTCCAACTTGTCCTCCATCTTTGATTGATGATTTCCTTTCATTTCCTCTTCAGGTTTGTCGGCGTTGATAACATTTGTTCTCGCGTAAAGGTTCTGCTTCTCATCTGTTTCAGATTTGAGTGGGTCTAACGATTCTTCCTTAATAGAGAAAGGATGAGTTTTTTTATCATACCTTATGCCCTTCTGATTAGAAGGGACTTTATACTTTCCCCTTTGTCTTATTGGATAGTAGCCATCATCATCTTCGTAAGCAAAATTGCTTGTACCCAGAGATAGTGCGTTTGGCGATGACCTAACTTGACGGCCGCGATATTTCCCTGTCAGCGTACTATCTACTGAACTTACCATCTCTGGCGATGTATTATAGCCTGTTGGGAATTTGTTTTTATCCGTAGACTCATTTGAAACACTTGGTGTTACTCGAGAACTTCTTTCATTTAAATATGGTGTCGCTTGGTTTTTTTTATCTATGACCTCCTTAGACTTTTTTTCAGTACCACTGATGGTCAAGAAGTATTGAATAAGCTTTAGATTGAACCCTGTTATTAATCCAACCAAAACTCCAATCATAAGTCCCACCATTAAATAATGTATTAAATTAATAATGAAGAATTGAACATGAGGAATTAGATTTTTCAAGTTATCTCGCGTAGGTTCATCAATCCCAAGTATATAGAAAACTGGCTTACTTGGTAGAAACAAGAATCCATATATCAAGATGTTGACAATTATTGTAAGAGGGATAAATATAACATGCTTTATTATTTGATATGAAAAGTTCAAGCATGGATATATTAAATGAGTCAATGGTAGTAAACAAAACATTGCCACCTTCTTAGTGTAGGACATTACATATTGCAATGCAATACTAGTATCACTATCCATCTTGAACGATATATATGAAAGCAATTATAGATATCACCATATTAATATGCGAGAGATACTAATTGCGCATACACACAAAAATTGCCACGATTTTCACAGCCATTGCTAGTGACGTTCTGAACATGTACTTTAAAGTCTATACAATTATATAATATGACCAGGGCTTGGGGGAACATCACCTGTGTCCCATTTACAAGGAGAAAAACCTAATTCAAAGTGAATGGAACCTCCATCATTAAAAACATCATCATGGCTAAACCAATTTTGATTCCACGAGTTACCATTTATATTGAGACTCTGAATGTAAATGTTGTCGTTGTTTAGATTTGAGGCCGTAATTTCTACTTTTTTCCCATTTTCCAAGGTTATGGTGGCGTTAGAAAAGAAAGGCGAAGATATAAGATATGTGGTTGTACCAGCAACTGGATAAAATCCAATCAATCCAAAGAATAACCAAGCTTGCATTGCACCCGCATCGGAGTTTCCAGGCAAACCTGATGGATCAGTGTAATATTTAGTATTGATTAAATGCCTTATGGTTTCAGAAGTTTTATAATTGGCATTAACAAAATTATAGAGGTAAGGAGTTAAAAAACTTGGTTCATTTCCTATGTCTGCAAAAGCTTGACCGTGGAGCCCGAACATATCGTCAAGACGAGTGATAAAGGTTTCTTTATCTCCAATGAAATTTATAAGAGTAGCAATATCGTGTGGAACGGCCCATCCGTATTCAATTGGCTTACCTTCGTATTCATCATCACCCCAGTAACAATTACCACAAGAAAGTGGATCATAATCATCGTATGCCCATGACCCATCGGAGTTTTTTGGTCTAATAAATCCAATATAATTACATAAATTGGAAGATGCTTCATGGTTCCAAAGGTTCTGCCAGTTTGCTGAACGTTTCAAATACTTTTCATGAGCAGTGTTATTACCTATACCTTTAGCCACTACTGAAAGAGCAAAATCGTCATACGAAAATTCCATTGTACGCGTAAATGACCTAGTGTAATTAGTTGAGACATATCCAAGACTCAACCAATCGGGCAATCCACCACGTCCTTCCTTCGTGGAAGCATCTGGTGCCATAAAGTCATACCAGTAAGGTGGAGTTACTTCAGCGTTTTTGACCATAGCTTCAAATGCATCATCCCAGTCAATATGATCGTGTACATTTTTAACATATGCATCTGCCATCAATATGTCCGAATTACTGCCACCTTGAGTTTTTCCGTTTTGGTTTGCAGACCGTCCATCCGGAGTATATCCCTCGTGCTTATAAATATCAACCAAACTTCTGACCAATTCCGCACCTCTGCTGGGATTTAATATGTTAAAAAGTGGGTTCAAGCATCTGAAGGTGTCCCAAATGGTAAACCAGTCGTCATAATATGGTTCAGATGATTCCCATTTTGGGTTTTCACCAGTTTTGTTAGCTGGTAACAAATGGGCTCCATAAAGGGCAGTATACATCAAATTCACGAGTGTTTTATTATCGTCCTGAACATCGATCTTGTCAAACACCTGGTCGTTCCACATCGTTTCTGTATCGGACACAGTTGAGCTAATGTTGTAATCCTTGAAATCATTCTTAATGTTCTGGCATGCCTGGTTGGTTGAAATAAATGAAACACCGACTCTACTTCTGACAATAGACACACTTGATGGAAAAGTAAATACAATCCCCATAGATTCGTCAGTATGAGTTGTCACTTGCAGCGACACGGAACTTTCTGTACCAGCAAAGCTCTCGACCAGATTGGCCTTGGTTTCAAAATCACCACAGAAATAAATTGTCCATGGATCTTGATAAGCCCATCCTCCTCGAAATGTTCCATGACCCTTGTAACCATTCTTGTCGTCATTCGCTTCGACTGATCCATTGACAAAGTATTGCGACCAAAAAGTCCTGTCAAAATCCGCCAAATGGTGGGTTACGTTGACCATGACTTTGGGATCGATATTTTCTGGAAATTTATACTGATAGATACCAGATCTGTCTGCGGCTGCAAATTCGGCTTGGACTCCATTATCGAAATGACATAAGTACTTACCTACCAGTCCCACGTCGTTCGAGGAACGACCAAGACTGCTCTCAACTGAATAGTCGATGTCTCCGATCAATGGCAATTGAGATACAACTCCATACTCCGGCGACCCACCGGTCCCACTCTCGTGCATCATGGATATACCCGAGATTCTACCATCATTGGCGTATCCGGAGTAAGCACAACCAGCGGACGACCCGATGACATCCACCCCCATATTAATCATCCCAAAGGGTCTGGCGGATCCGGGGAACACATTGCCCCCATTCTCTGAGCCGAAAAACACATCTATGTTTCTTTTTGGTGTCTGCTCACTGGACGCTTGTTGGCTGACGGTTTGTTGGCTGAATGCCAAAGCCACGAAGGTTGCGAAATGGATTATTTTCATCTTTTAAAGGATAATTATAAAATCATGTATAGGAATGAATATATTCAGAAGTAATTAAGGGTTAATAGACGGTGATGGTTTCCTCGTAATTGCGTAAAGGAAATATTGAAAGTATGAATTTACTGTACTTTGAACGATGAAAGAGCTCATCAAATTCAACAATTTTGGAGCTTCTATTAAACTTGATTTTATAAATCTTAAATCTATAAAACCTAAAGACGAGCAACTACAGTATGATTTATGCAATATGTAGACAGGTTCCCATGCCTTTGTTAGGTAATACTAAGCTGAATCGGACTTAATTTTCGGTCGTATAGTACATTATTCATCTACTATATTTTTCCTCGGAATGGTAAACTACAAATTAGGAGTCAGACCTATTGCGAGCAACACCTGCTATGACTATTACAATAATATTGAAAATATCTCTACGATTCAATATTTCAATTGCTTCTTCTTTCTCTATCTGTCCTATATCCAAACAGGTTGTTATGTATAAATTGTCTATCGCTACCATCTTGTTCTGTCTCCGCGCAATCTCCGCCTATACCATATATGTATTATCACGGCTCATTTCCTGATAGATTCCGACCTCGTAATTAGAAACAATGTATCCAGCAATTATCATCCACCCCATATGCATGCAATATCTCGTTTTTTCAACTCAATTGGTACTCAGTTAATGATAAATGCAATGATGAATGCTGTACTCTTTTTGTCCCCCATGCGTCCGACTGACATAAAAGACTCTTTTCATGCAACACACCTCTACTACCCTACAATTGTGCAACTATGCAATTATGTAACCCTCACAACATACAATACAATTTGAACCTATACAATATCACCATGGATATCCATTCTAGAAGTTTCAGGTTTGTCTCTCAACTCGTATCTTGCGCCCATCGTAGTTTTACACGTGGTTTCACTTCCTTACCAATCGTAAACAAAGTGTTTCTATTTTTATTTCGTAAGAATGTAAAGTCGTGACACTATATTAGCCACCGCATTCTTTTGATCTATGGTCACTAAGCATAAATATGGTACTAGTGTAAATCCGGGCTTTTTCCTAACGATTGTGTGGCTGTGACACCATACAATACAATGTCGTGGTTTCAGAATTTTGAACGCGACATTTATCCCTTAGTTTAGTAAAATGTCGTGATCAAAAATTTTTAAACATTGTTGTAGACTTGTAGAAGTTACCAATCATCAAAGTATAATCGGCTAGGCAATTTACAAGTTAACAGGCAGTATTGTTCACCATGGGTGACTCTAAATCAAGGAAAACTATGACAAAACTTGGGAAGCTCTTTGGGGTTTCCCAGAGTAATCTTCATCTGTTCGATAGCCATATATTTGAAGAGGCCAAACAAACGGCTAACTCTTCCGACGGTAAGGATAATTCAATAAATGCACTAAAGAAATTGTCACCGTTCACGAGCAGAGAGGATGTAGGGACTGCGATAGAAGAGGAAGATAGTTTGTCTCCATTACAGAGCAATAACTCGTCGTACGGAAGGAGCAATAATGTCAAAAATGGCTCGAATGAGCATAGTAATAGCATAAAAAAGGACGGCAACATAAATGGCAGCGTAGGAGCCAACACACAGAGTACTAGTAATGGTGCGATTGCTAGTAATAAAAGTAAAGCTACAGGCCCAAGACCATCCATGACATCACCAAGATCCGGTTCAAGAACAAACCTATCTACCATAAATAACCCTAATAGAATGGGGTCCCCTGGACATTCGAAGAATTCTTCTGAGGAGAATATATTGTTCCATCCACAACCACAATCAATGTCATCTATGGCACCAGAATTCAACATTCATTCGGGCTCGAATACTAATTTGCCAGCCATAAGTTCCCTGAGTCCCATGAATATACGATCTCCCACATTATCTGTCTCGTCGGCAAACACAAACCAGAAGAAGAGTGCCGGCGGCAAGCCCACAGGGTCAAATCCAGTTTCACGTTCGTCATCGTTCAAGTCAAAGCCAGTATTACCGAAGGAAAAAGAGCTTAATTCGTCGCTTGTGTCTCCTAGTCCAACACCAGCAAAACCCAGATTCAGGATGTTGGAGAACAGCTTGCATGAGCATAATTTACGGTCCGCAAAGCGACAGGAGAAGTTGTCGAATATGTTAAAAGGATTATTGGGGTCCAAAAAATTGCGTGATGAGGCTAAGTCAGCCGTACCTAATATATTACAAACACCACAACAATCACAATCACAGATTGCTCAACCCCATGACAAGCCTCCGACACTTTTTGCGGGTTTAGTCCACCAAGTCAAGAATAATACCTCTCCCTACCACGGCGCAGTGAATGGGGTAGGCGAACAACCAGACTGCAGGTCCTTTGTTGAGAAATATGGTCGGTGTCAGGAGATTATAGGGAAGGGATCTTTCGGCGTGGTAAGGATATCGCATAAAAAAGTGATCGGTCAGAACAGCAATGATACGGAGGAGAAATTATACGCGGTTAAAGAATTCAAGCGCAGGCCCAATGAATCAGAAAAAAAGTATAATAGAAGACTTACATCTGAGTTCTGTATATCGTCGTCGTTGAAGAACATAAACATCATTAACACCTTGGATCTATTGAAGGATGCTAAGGGTGACTACTGCGAAGTTATGGAATTTTGCTCGGGTGGTGATTTATATACTTTAATCATCGCGTCCGGAAAACTCGAGTATGCGGAAGCAGATTGTTTCTTCAAACAGTTGATCAGAGGTGTCAATTACATGCATGAAATGGGTGTCAGTCACAGAGATTTAAAGCCCGAGAACTTATTATTAACGCAAAATGGGATTTTGAAAATTACGGATTTCGGAAATGGTGAGTGCTTTAAGATGGCATGGGAAAACGAAATCCAGTATAGTGAAGGTATTTGTGGTTCGTCGCCGTACATTGCACCTGAAGAATTCAGCCAACACTCGTTCGACTCTAGAGGCGTCGACATATGGGCGTGTGGTGTTATCTACATGGCCATGAGAACCGGCAGACAGTTGTGGAAACTAGCTGACCCCAAGAAGGACGAATTTTTCGAAGAGTATCTATTAAAAAGAAAGGACGCAGCGGGCTACGAGCCAATTGAGTCATTGAAGAGAGCCCGTTGCAGAAACGTCATTTACTCCATCTTGGATCCAAAACCTGAAAGGCGTATCAATGGTAAACAGATTTTGAACAGTGAATGGGGTAGAGAAATCAAAACCTGTGAAGCAGGAGATGGTAAGTTTGATCCCCAAACCCAACCTTTTGAAATATAAGCTTAACAACCTGTATAGTTGTATTTATTAATTGTGAATATATTTAAAATCTTTCCTTCACGTGAGAATGCTTTTAACCGTAAAGAAAAATTGTAAACATCAGACTCAACGCGGTAGATTTTTAACAAAGTGATCTAAGTTAGCAACTAATATTAATTCTAGACGACACATTCTTGCAGCTAATTTGAATCCAAGGTGTTAATATAGAACAGATACATTCGTTTTGTTTGTTTAGACTCTCATATTCAAAAGATGGTTGAATTAACGGATTATCAGCGTCAAGAAAAAGTTGGAGAAGGTATGTGTACTCATCTGTTTACTACATTCCGCAAACAAATGGGTGTATTTAGAGCCATATTTAATTAAAAAGCAAGTAAATACTAATACAAACAGGCACATATGGGGTTGTGTATAAGGCATTGGATACTAAGCATAATAATCGAGTAGTTGCTTTAAAGAAGATTAGATTAGAGTCCGAGGATGAAGGTGTCCCATCGACAGCCATCAGAGAAATTTCTTTATTGAAGGAAATGAGAGACGATAATATTGTTCGGTTGTATGATATAATACACTCGGACTCACATAAGTTATATTTGGTGTTTGAATTTTTGGATTTGGATTTGAAGAAATATATGGAGTCGATTCCACAGGGGGTTGGTTTAGGTGCTGATATGGTGAAGAGGTTCTTAAACCAGTTGGTGAAGGGTATTAAGCATTGTCACAGTCATAGGGTATTGCATAGAGACTTAAAGCCCCAGAACTTATTGATTAATAAAGAAGGGAATTTAAAGTTGGCTGATTTTGGTCTTGCGAGAGCGTTTGGGGTGCCCTTAAGAGCGTATACACATGAAGTGGTTACTTTGTGGTATAGGGCACCTGAAATATTGTTAGGTGGTAAACAATACTCCACTGGCGTGGATATGTGGTCTGTTGGTTGTATATTTGCAGAAATGTGCAATAGAAAGCCATTGTTTCCTGGAGATTCTGAAATTGATGAAATCTTCAGAATCTTTAGAATTTTGGGTACTCCTTCAGAAGAGACCTGGCCTGATGTTTCATATTTACCAGACTTCAAGTCAACATTCCCTAAGTGGTCAAAGAAGAACTTGGCTGAATTTGTGCCTACTTTAGACGAGGATGGAATTGATTTGTTGGAACAAATGCTTGTTTATGATCCAAGTGGCAGAATCAGTGCTAAGAGAGCTTTGATTCATCCATATTTCCAAGAAGATAGTGAAAACTACGATAGTTATCCAAGGTCTGTGAACATGGGTTAGTGACTTTATATATCTTGTTTGTATCGGTCAATTGGTAAATATGTCTTTAATTTAGCGCTATTCTCTACAAGTTCTTTAAAAAATGGTTCCTGGTTTTATCATATACGAAATTTATTGTTTCGAAAGATGCAGTATGTAGAAAATGCTATTTGCTAATAAAGAATGATATCATAAAAATGATAATTGAAATAGATGCAATTATAGTAGTCATATTATTAGTAGGTGTGTGTTTGAAAGATGCAGAAGAAGAGGATGGAGAAGCCATAGGATTCATCAATCCTTCGTATATTTGATTGTCCTCGAGTGACTGTGTCGTACCAACCAAATTTATTTGTGCACCTGTACGCAACATACTGGCTGGCTTATTCAGAGTTCTTCTAGATAGTTTAGTTAGCTCTTTCTCTACACCGTTCATTTCATGTCGCATATGTTTTACCCTCTCGTACAACCCATCATTTATATTGCCGACAGTCCGCAAATATTGTAAGTGGTACACACTCTGATGTTTGAGTTGATCCAACTGACCGTCAATGGCCATGAACTTAGTCTCAATCTTAACGTGATGTTCTTCTATTTCTTCCAATATCTGACAAAGATTGAATCCTTTAGCCTTTGTGCTGCATGCCATATCAATATGGCTGTCACAAATGCTCGAGGGAATGCTCAGGCTCCGTTTGCACCCTGTTCCGTTAAATTCCATCAACGACTCCGTCTCGTCGTCACTCGTGTCATCACTGTCGTATACAGAGAATCGACGGTGATATCGATTCTCTGGCTTTCTGTCGATGTAAGCTCCCATGTCCAGCAAATCCCCTCCATTACCAGCACCTTCACTGACAATCCATTCTAACATCATTATCGAATTTTCCTTCAGGATATTTATACATGTCGCTTCCTTTCCAAACATATCCTGGACCCTGTTTATCATCTTTTGTGCAGTTAGCACCACACCGGGATCATTGGTCAATCGACGTCTCCTATGTTCCATCATGTCCATATTCTCCAACAACTTATACACCTGACTGAGCGGAATGCTCTCTATAAGTCCCATGCCATTCCATACACTATCGAATATTTCTTCATTTCTCCCGGCTCCTTGTCCATTCGTACTAAAACTGTTTAATGCTCCGTCCATTTATGTTAAACCGAAGATAATTTATATGCCTAACTATAAACTTTCGTAATTCTAGTCTCTCTCTTTGTTTTTTCACCACTGATAATTATCTTATTGACCTATCTTGTATGTGTTTTCAATAAACGGTCATCTTAGTGATTTGTAGATCATTTTTTGGTGTTATCATATCGGTGAACCACACGACTAGTTTTTTTGGGTAATTAGTCCCAAATAAGAAATGCAATTACGAGCGATAAAATTGATTTTGTGTAATATATAATTGGTGTAGGGATTTTATTTGGAATTTGGTGTCTGGGCGTTTGGATCTTTAGGTGTCTGGGTCTTTAGGTGTCTAGGTCTTTAAAATTTTTGTGTTATTTTATTTATATTTGCAGGTTAATTCCTTTTGGGAGAAATTTACAGGTTACGTATTTCAGATAAAAGTTCCTGAGAAATGTTATAGAATACACAGACAGAAGCAAAGAACACTATCACTATAACATGAGTAATGACTATTCTACAAGTAGTGGATCGGCGGGCGACGGATACCATGATAGTGGATACGGAGACGACGGTTCAGGGTACAGGAATAGCTATAGAGGTGGCTATCGAGGAAGAGGTCGCGGAGGGTACAGAGGAAGAGGAAACGACCGGGGAGGATATTATGGTAGAGGGGGGTATCTGAGCAGGTATAATCCATACTACGGGGGTGGAAGCAGAGGAAGAGGGAGCTATTCTTCGTATCAAGGAAGAGACAACTATAGGGGAGATAAATATGAGACTTCCAGGCCCACTTCACAGAGCGACGAAGCCGGTTACCACGATAATTACCAGGATATATACCAGGACGGGTACCAAGAAGGATATGACGGTTATAATGATAGCTATAGTGCGAGGTCGGACGAGAGCTCTTACGGATACCCACAGTCGCTGTATAGAGGAAGCTACCGTGGAGGGTATAGAGGGTATTCATCAAGAGGAGGGTATTATGGCAAATCGCAATACGAATCGGAAGTCACCCATGGAGGCCGTCTGGGATGGAGAGAACACGGAAATTCGTCACCTGCAAAACCAAAGACGCCCCAACATAAGGCCACTCCTGCGGCGAAGATACCGGCTAACCCATGGATTACAATCCTCCAAATAAAAGATGACAACACGATACAAACGTTGGAGCTCAGACATGAAGAACTATCTCGATTAGATAAGGGATTACACGAATTACAAAACGCCAAGTTGAAATTGGAAAAGTCGGTAGGTAATTTGGAAAGACAGGCCGCCAGAGAAGAGTTGAATGTACAAATTACAAACGAAAAACTCGAAGAGTTTACATATTTATAAATATATTTATGAACACTCATGTTTTAGTTCCACACTTGTTGGATTTATATGTATATAAGTCTTGTATATTGTTATAATGTATTATTAGTTTTATTGAATGCTAAATGGCGAAGCTGAAGTGATCGCGTGAAAAATATTGTTGGTGAAAATAGTAGGAACTCTTTCTTTCCGCTAAAGGTCTTTATAGTTACTTTACTAAGATGTTTCCTTGTCAATTCGTATCATCAATCAGTGATTGCAAGATCACCCAAGCTTTAATATATGGCACTTTATTTGTTGGTGTCTATAAGATTACCACATTTGTTTTAAGCGTTGGTTCGTTACTATGCGATCTCTTTGTCTTCCCAGCAGTAGATTTCAAGAAGTATGGTGCGAAACAAGGCAAATGGGCAGTAGTCACCGGTGCCTCTGATGGAATTGGTAAAGAATATGCCTTTCAATTGGCTTCTAGAGGCTTAAATGTTGTTTTAATTTCAAGAACCCTTTCGAAGTTAGAATTAATTGCCACAGAAATTGAAACCAAATACAAGGTAAGCACGAGAATCATTGCTTTTGATGCATCCACAGATGAGACCTCCAACTATACAGAAGTCTCACAGACCATTGCGAATTTGCCTATCACAGTGTTGGTTAATAATGTCGGTCAATCCCACTCAATTCCTGTCCCCTTCTTAGAAACCGAGGATAAGGAATTAAGAGACATCATCACCATCAACAACACCGTTACTTTGAAAATTACCCAAGTTGTTGCTCCCGTTATTGCCGACACCGTGGCTAAAGAAAATAAGAAAGTCAAAGGTTTAATATTAACCATGGGCTCATTTGGTGGTTTATTACCAACCCCCTACTTGGCAACTTATTCCGGCTCAAAGTCCTTCCTACAAGCTTGGTCTGCTGCCTTGGCTGGTGAATTAAAACCTCAAGGTATCGATGTACAATTGGTCATTTCCTACTTGGTCACCTCGGCCATGTCCAAGATCAAGCGCTCTTCAGCATCAATCCCGAACCCAAAGAACTTTGTAGATTCCGTATTAAACAGCGCAGGTCGTCGCTGTGGCTCCCAGGAGAGATTTGCAACCTCTACTCCATATTGGTCTCATGCGTTAATGCACTTTGGAATTGAAAATAGCGTTGGGGTCTACTCGAAAGTTGCAAATTTCTTGAACTTTAACATGCACAAAAGTATCCGTGTTAGAGCTTTGAAGAAAGCTGCTCGCTTAAATGCTACAAAGAGTGACTAGTTCTGTCTTCTGTTTCCCATCTACCCATATTCCTTCTATATGCTTATATATTGCAATGTATATCCATAATTATGGTGAAGTAATATTTTGTCACGTGATGGAGAATGTTCTAGAAAAGTCTCGAAAGCAGAATTGAAGTTGAAAAACTACTGTAGTCTGATATTAATAAATATACTGGTATATATTAGTTATTTCTTCATTAGGTTCAAAAAGAATAAGGTAAAGTTTAAAAACAGTTAATCAAAAGAATCATCAGGATACAATGGTTAAAGAAACGAAGCTTTATGATTTATTGGGGGTACAACCTTCTGCTTCAGAGCAAGAATTAAAGAAAGCATATAGAAAACTGGCATTGAAATACCATCCAGACAAACCGACGGGTGATACAGAGAAGTTCAAAGAAATTTCAGAGGCATTTGATATCTTATCCAATGGTGACAAGAGACAAGTGTACGATGATTACGGTTTGGAAGCAGCAAGAGGTAATGCACCAGCAGGAGGTAATCCATTTGCAGGAGCTGGCGGAGCTGGTGGAGCTGGTGGAGCTCATGGAGGAGCAAGTCCATTTGGAGGCTTCAGTTCTAGCGGTGGATTCTCGCAGGCCGATGCGTTCAACATATTCTCCCAAATGGGAGGCTTCGGAATGGGAGGTGGAGATGATTTTGGATTCGGTGGATTTGGTGGCAGCAGTGGTGGATTTGGTGGTAGCAGTGGCGGGTTCGGTGGTGCTGGTGGTGGGTTTGGTAGTATGCCAGGCGGGTTTGGACAATCATCTCGTTCGCGTCCTGAACCAGATACTGTTACTATATCGTTGCCGGTTTCATTAGAGGATATGTATCATGGAGGAGTAAAGAAAATGAAGTTGAATAGAAAAGGCATTAGCGGAACGAAAGAAAGTAAATCTATGGTTATCAATATAAAACCTGGTTGGAAGGCCGGTACGAAGATCAATTTCACCAATGAAGGCGATTACCAACGTGAATGCCAAGCAAGACAAACTATTCAATTTATACTTGAAGAAAAGCCCCACCCAATTTTCAAAAGAGATGGAAACAATTTGAAGATGAGCTTACCATTAACATTTAAGGAGTCGTTATGCGGTTTCTCTAAGGAGGTGAATACTATTGATGGTAGAAGAATTCCATTACTGAGATCCAACCCAATACAACCAAATACTTCAACTACCTATCCTGGCTTAGGTATGCCAATTAGTAAGCTGCCAGGTTCTAGAGGTGACTTAGAAATTGCGTTTAAAGTCGATTATCCTACATTCTTATCGCCTGATCAAAAACAAGTTATTAATGAATATTTCTAAAGTATTTGTTGCATAATTGTATTAATGAAAATAATGAAAAGTTTTTTTCCCTCCTGTTTAAATACATCATGAAGACTTACACATAGATAGATGCATTTCGGTTTATAAATATATATATATATATATATATATATTCAATTCATTCCCCGTTGTATAATTTATTTAATACTAGTAAGAAAATTATAATTTTGTGTAAGATTGTGTTTTTCATTTTGAAGGACATAATGAATAATAGTGGTATATCATTAATTGTTTCATTTTAACTCAATTCAAATCATGTCAGTTATATTAGCCTCTGCGGGCTATGACCATACAATTCGATTCTGGGATGCATTAACAGGCGTTTGCTCCAGAACTATACAGCATACGGATTCACAAGTTAATAGATTAGAGATTACCTCAGATAAACGATACCTTGCGGCAGCTGGTAATCTCTATGTAAGATTATATGATATAAGGCAGTCAGGAAATTCAGGAAATACTTCAGATCAGGCAAATGCGGGCAGTAGTAGTAATAATAATAATAATAATAATAATAATAATAACAATAACTCAAATCCTGTGATGACATTCGAAGGACATACCAATAATGTCACCTCTTTGGCCTTTCAAATTGATAACAAATGGATGGTGTCCTCGCTGGAGGACGGTATGGTTAAAGTCTGGGATACAAGATCTCCATCCGTGCAGAGAAATTATAAACATCATTGCCCAGTGAATGAGGTTGTTATTCACCCAAATCAAGGTGAACTTATCAGCTGTGATCAAGATGGTAATATTAGAATTTGGGATCTTGGGGAAAATCAATGCACACATCATTTGATTCCAGAAGATGACGTTCCAATAAATTCTATTTCCGTTGCAAGTGAAGGTTCCATGTTAGTTGCTGGTAATAATAAAGGTAACTGTTATGTTTGGCTGATGCAAAACCAGAAAGACATTACTTCATTAACACCTGTAACAAAATTCAGATCGCATCTGAAGTACATTACGAGAGTTGTTTTGCTGACAGACATGAGGCATCTTGCTACATGTTCAGCAGATCATACTGCTAGAATATGGTCAACTGAACAGAATTTTAGTTTAGAAACTACTTTGCATGGACATCAAAGATGGGTTTGGGATTGTGCTTTTAGTGCTGATAGTGCTTATTTAGTTACTGCATGCTCTGACCATTATGTTAGATTGTGGGATTTATCAAATTGTGAAACAGTCAGGCAATATAATGGACACCACAAAGGTGCTGTTTGTGTTGCGTTAAATGATGTTTGAATTATGCATTTTCTAATTAGGGATCATAAATACATCTCGTTCAAATGTTTTATGTTGTGATTTGAAGAGATTCAATGTCTTTACTTGCCAATAGATGAACTGGTTTAAAGACTGGTTTTTTATTCCTATCAGCAAAATTGATTTTAAAGGTTGAGTTCTTGTATGTAATTGGAATATCAGCAAATTTGAATAACTGTGTCAAATTTGAAACGAACATTTCATCATTAAAGTTGTTTGGACTGTTGCTATACCAAGCAAATAATTCCTTTGGGATATCTTGAACTCGTTTACTCATAATCAAGTATTTTATTTGCACACCAATGCTGATTAATTGAGAAATCATTGTATAACTGTTATTCATTATGGAAAATGGTAAATATGCATCGATGGCTTGTAAATTAAAGAATGATGCACATTTTATTAGTGTTTCAATGAGTTGTTCTTTATTATTAAGCCAATCGTTCAAGATAGAAGATTCAAATGAATATTTAATAATTACTTCGGCTAGTGTAAGCAATTGATGACTGATATCTTTAAAATAGATCATTGTTGATATCTTCTGTTCTGTTAAATCTCCGGGAATTTTGACTTCAAAATATGTTTGCAAATCAATTTTTAATTTCATCGCGAGACATTGAACGTAATAATTTTTATCCTTGTTGGAAGTTCCCATCGATGAAACCAAATCGTACTGATTGAATCCTGAAATAATATGATTCAATGGGAAACAATAGCTTGGGACAATCTTATTTTGATGTAGCTTTGTATAGATATCTTTAATTTTATCCAAACTCCTAGGCGATACATTGTATGTAGATAATTGGAAAGAATCAATAAACTCAATTAACTTGTGTCCGGAAAAGTTAAATAAGTCAATATCAATAATAAATTTGTTAATTTTTTCATAAAAATCTTCTGTCCTAATAAATGTATCTTCTAATTTATAACCCAAACGATCATGGTAAAGATCGTAAAATATTATCGCTAATAATTGCTGATGGTATTTCCTTGATTCTTTAAGTAATTCTTTGTTGATTAATTTTCCGCAATTGCTGCAAAAATCAGGATTACATTCATTTCTAAAAATCAATCCCTTTGTTAAATCATCAGAAAAATAATCATTAAAAGTTAATCCACAGAGTAACATACCACATCCATGACAATTGTAAGAAAAAAACAAATCGAATTTTTGTTTGCATAAGCTGCATCCACAGGTGAAATAAAACCGTTTCTGTAACTCCAAATTCCGCAACTCTTTAGGACAACTAGTAAAACAGTAATTGGTAAATAATTCCTTATTTTCCGCTATAGGGAATGTCGCAACTAAACAAAAGTTGTAATTATTTAACGGAATGGCTAGTGTATTAGGAATGCAGGAATGATTTAGTAATGAAAAATCAGGATCGAAACTAAAGCCTATCGCTTCTTGATATTCATTCATCAAGACATTCGAATTGACCAATGCAATACACAAAAGGACCCAGATATAATTATATAAATCTGAATCCATATTTGAATCGATCGCTCGTACGATACATTTAGTGTATTCGTGTAACCAAGCATATTCTGTATCAGGATATATGCTGTCAGAGTGAGAAGTCAAATCGAGGACTCGAGATTTATAATCGTGGTCTAACTCACATAATGCGTACAACCTTACTCCATGCCGAAGAAACTCTGGAAGACTAAAATCCTTCTGAATTTTGCTAAAATTGAATAACTGGCGAAATATTTGGCATTCGTATTGGTGGATTTGTGACCAATGAATATCATAACAATCTTGATTGCAGTATTTGTAAATTTGACAGCATTTACATGTGACCATTTTCTGATTGATGTCTAACGATTTTACATCTTGATTCTTGTTGGTACTTAACTTGTTATAGCTGACAAATGTTGATATTTCATTATCACCTATAAAATTGTTTGTTGCGAAACACTTTTGGCAAATATTTTTGCAAGAATCATTGCAACTTTCCAGAGGAAGACTATTGATTGTCTTTAACCTGGGATTAAAGTTATTGATTGGTTGAAGCAGCTTCAACTTTTTTTTAGACCCGATACCTCGTTTATCTGGTCCTTTATTTCCATTTGCTATTTTAATATTGGCATAATCAAATGTCAATTCTGTGATAGAATTACGGGCGGTTGTATTGAAAGTGGGTAAATTTTTAACCTTTTTTCTACTTTCTAGTATACCTTGTATTCTAGAGCTCTCCATTATGATGATGTTTCTTTTTTTAAGAAGTAATTCGGATCATTCTTGATTCAAATTTGCAACCTTTTAAATTAATATTTGTAAGATTTAAGTAAAATACACAAAAAGGTGATTCAATGCAAAAATATATATTTATAGGTATATTTGAAAGTTCAAATACATACTATAACACCGTAAATTTATATGTACTTATAGAGCTAATGCAATTGTAGGAAATTATGAAAGAATGCTGATTGGATTTAACTTATATGTACTTATAGAACTAATGCAATTGTGGGAAATTATGAAAGAATGTAGATTGAATTTAACTTAAAATATCATCATTTTTCCCCAAAAAATTTTCCACTCCGACTGAATCATAATTTAACATGATCTCGTTGTTATTTGAATCATCTTTCCCTGAATCTGTGCCATATGCACCATCTAAAAGGTCAACAATACTTGAGAGACGTAATTGGTCATTCGAAGTATCATCAAACTGGCTCATGTTAATGCCGGCGGTATTTGGACCTGCCTCGGCTTTTGTACTAGCATTCGAAGAATTTGCCTGCTCGGTCTTGGATAACTCTGTGGTCTTATTTCCAGTAGGTCTCTCGGCATAAATTGTAGTAAAGTCATCTTGAAAATACCCACCTAATTCAAAACACCAACAGAGATATTCGTCGACCCAGCACCTGACTATCCACCACGTACCAAACCCTTGACCTCCATTTAAACTAATCTCTCGAAGGCATGTAGTGAGTAGATTACTGGAAACCAATGTAAATAATCTCGGATTGATCTTAGAAAACTTAGAAGGCAAATCAGCGAGGAAGTTTGCTGACATAGTTAAAATCGAAGACGGCTCTGTATCCACCTGTTCGTGTAATATTGTGAGAAGATCATTATTCAAGATATACAACAAAGATTCAACGTTTTCTTTAGAACAAGGTACTTCACGTAAAACAATCTCGTTGATATCTAATTTTAGCCAATCGTCTATCATGATTCGTTTCTCAGGAGGATTATTTAAGATTCTTGATGCTGAATAACCTGTTTCAATTACCTTGATTAAACGAGATAGAATCATAACGAACTTTCTAGCATTCTTCATTTTCATCGTCATAAAATATTTTGGAACTTTATTCTGTAACGAGTATGATAATTTTTCGACATATTGATTGGATATTTGTTTCAATTGGCGTAAAACATCATCCGGAACGCTTTGAAGATGCAATTTAGTTAACATTTTAACCATTGTTTTATACATTACGCTGTCACACTCATTAACCCATTCTGATATTAAATCATTTGTGTATAGTTTAAACACAGGTGCTGTCAAGATGCCACTGAAGCTCGCAAAGGAAGAAAACAATTTTTTGACTTGCATGTATCTTAAAAATTCAAATACGGATGTACAATGAACCTTATATAATGAGTACAACGTATCAGCAATATCATAGTCCGCGTCTCTTGGTAAATACGGATAAATTGATGGTAGGTTCAAAGGTGAGTTCAAATTTTCCATATTGAGCGAGTGATCTATCAAACTGAAGAGATTTGGTATATACATTAAATCGCTAATCAAGAATTTCTCGTTTGATAAAATTGAATTTAAAGCAGCTGACGCATTTGATGCAGAACCGCCGGTAACCACAGGACTATTGGATGCTGACGGGGTATTGGGATTTTGTATAGACTGAGGAGAATCATTTCCAAACGATGGTGATGCTGATGTAGGTGAGTTGCCAGCTTGAATATTCTGGTCTCCTACTAACTTAATACCACAATAGTGGTATTTTGATTGGCCCCTCATTCCTAATCTTCTTGTGGTTAAATTAGGGAATAATATTCTTACTAATTTACCAAAACTTGCAGGTGACAATGGCTTCAAGCTGTTATCAGCACAAATTTGAACGTATCTCGCATAAATCCTATTCCTTGGAACCACAGCAGTCGCCGACGACTCACAGGAGTTAAGCAACCAAACCATGCCAAATATTTGGCGCTGTCTTTCCTTACTCGTGTCTTTAGATGTTGAATAACTTGTTTTCGTTTCAGGGATAGAGTCGTCATTTTCAACAGACTTAATTCTTAATGCAAGTTCGGCGAGAGGAAGCTGCGATGCCTTAAATGCCAACTGCTTTAACTCATTGTCGCCTTCATCCCCTGGAACAGCATGGTCAGATTTTCTATATCTCTTCCTACCAGTTGATGGTGTTTCTTGAATCCCAGTTATGTTCTCGACAGGAGTCGCAGCCCTGCTTGGATTTGGTGATTTAGTGTTAAGAATACTCGTACCATCTTGTGCCGGTCTAGGTTGCATCGGATTCATCACAGGCGCATTGTTGTTGTTGGCTCTATTTTGGAATTGCGGCGGCATATTATATAAATTCCCACCAGGCTGCTCAGGATATACAGAGTTCTCAATGTTGCCCGCCATATATTGCCGCTGAAGCTCAAAATGAAGCTGCATCTGCTGATTATAGTTTTGAATGTTCTGTGACTGTTGCTGTGGCGTAAACTCGGAATGATTCAGAAATTCTGTTCTTTGTAAATTGGATTGATCCTTATATTGCTGGAAACTTGAATGGTTAATTGGAGAGCCCAACCCTCCTTCAGAAGATTCAATCTTCACGTACCGCATCCGTGAATCCGGATTACGAATCAATCGGCTCTGTGACGGAGATTGCCCTTGGCTGGCATTATTCTGACTAGGGAATATGTAATTGCCAGTATCTAATTTTTGATCCATGTGGCTAATTGATATGCTTATGATCTCTTAACAATTGTTAAACATGCAATGGGCCAATTTAATGACTCAATTTATAATGACGCCTATGAAATAATATGCAAACACCTTAATAATTAAAAGGTTACTGAACGGTATTGGTACCTACTTAGTAGCACTCCCGAAAATGCAAAAAATACCTAAAGTTGAAAACTATATAAAAAAAGCAGAATCTTTAATAACTAGCCTAAGTATATTGATAATCACTTTAAAATCTATCACGTTTGTTTTCTATAGCTCAATATACGAAGGAATTAATAAAGTTGAACACTTTATAGTCGAACCTTAATATAGAAGAGGAGAAAAAATTTATGAGAGCTGGATCAAAAAAATTTGTGAGAAGTGTACGTGCGTAGGCACTACCTTAGTCACTACAAAACGCTAGTTATGATAGATCGATGTCATGTTTAATTACTACCGAGTATCATGCGAAGCATACGTACAAAAGTGTCGATCTTACCTGTACGTTTTGTGTGTTCAACAAGGTTTTTTTTTTCATAAAATAGCCTTACATAGATGAATTGTTGGCCCGACCGATATTATGCCAGGTACCAAATCGACACATTTTCAAGATCGATAACCCGATCATTGGATTATGAAAATCGTACCCATAATAGGACTATAATAGGCAGTGTTCCAAGTTTGCTACGGGCTCTTTTTGTTTGTATTTGTGCGATATCTAGTTTATCCGCAAAATTAAACCGACATACCATTTCGAAGCTTGCTGATTGGCATCTATCAATTTCTACAGAACAATGTCGAAATCAGTTCACTGATGGCTATTAGGAGCATTTCGAAAAATTGGACAGCGATAAAAGTGAGCCGTATTTTTCACTCTTTGTCGTAAACTTTGGGACACCAAGCCATTCTATGGGACTAGCAGAAAATTCATGAGCTTCAGAGATGATGTGCTTGTGCTTTTCAGTCCACTGCTCTATTTCCAAAGGGCTATCTAATTGTACTCAAAGTCTTTCAGCTAAACCACTCGTGTCACGTGATATGTAATGCGGCGAGTTTTTTTTTGAAGCTCATCTTAAGAATTTATAACCTAGGGTAAAATATTTCATTTAGAAGTATACAAATATATAGACATGGCAGTATTGAATTCAAACCCAGAAATTCTCTTGCGTAAGAGAAAGAATAACGATAGGAAGAAGTTAGAAAAACAAGAGCAAGCTAGACAAAGACAACTCGAACAGAAGAAGAAAAATGAACAACGGTCTAAAAAATTCGTTAGAGCCGAAACGTTAGTTTCGAACTACAAATCAAATGAATTGGAAAACAAGAGGATCAAGCATATAACCAAGTTTGAGAAGCAACAACAAGCAGACAAAATAAGTCAATCTAAAGAAGATGACGAATCGGCCAAATTATTATTCATTATTAGAATTCCAGATCATACAAAGGGTTTAAAGGTACCATCGAAAGCTCGTAAGGTCTTACATTTGTTACGTTTGAATAAACCAAATACAGGGGTATTTGTGAAGTTAACGTCGGCGACTGTTCCGTTACTAAAATTGATTTCTCCGTATATCGTTGCTGGAAAACCATCTTTGAATTCGATTCGTAAATTGTTCCAAAAGAGAGCATGTATTTTAGTTACAGACGAAGAAACAAAACAACCAAGCATTGCTAAATTGGACAATAATGCTGTCGTTGAAGATAAGTTTGGCGATGACATGGGATACATTTGTATCGAGGACTTGATACATGAACTTACCAGTCTAGGCGAACATTTCAAAACTGTCAGTAACTGGATCTTACCATTTAAATTGAATGCGCCAGTTAGTGGCTGGGGTCCCCAAGCTAAGTTAGCGAAATTACAATATTCAAATGATCATCAAAGAAAAATTAGTTTGGCTGGTGATGCTAAATTAAATGAAATAGATATTGATCAATTTATTGATGAACAAAATTAATTGCATTATTCTCTATATTTTCTTTTATATATATAAGTATATGTGTGTATACTGCTTTATTATATTTTAACTAGTATATTTTCGAACATAATCATCTTTTTTTGAGTCAAACTTTAGGTAATTTCCATGGCTGTAAACAACTTTAGGACAAACACTAACGCATCACTCCTAGTTCTACATAACATTAGTGACCCTAAAAGATGCCTTACAGTAACATTGTTTAAATTACCGGCGGTAGTAGTGTATACCTCAATTTGACTGATCAAATTTCACTCTTTTGATGGTTTTTAAAGTTCACTATTTCAAAATTCACATTTTGGTGTATTCTAAAGTGGGAGAGTTTTATTTCTCTTGGTAATTATCCCATTTAATTAAGCAGCTAAAATACGAAGAAATTTTATCCCATTTTATTTAAATTTTACGCAGAAAACATTTATTTTCTGCTTAAACTTTCCAAGTTATCCCACTTAGGTCAATTCCAAAATAACGCGTACATACATGAAAATACCTTGAATCCGACTTAAGTGTTTATCCAACCATACATTTTAAAATGGCATCAGCAAGCTCATACTCGACGTATCAAGAGATAAAATCTGCAACAGATCATACATACAAACTTCTTCAACTAACACCTGATGTTCTTGAATATATAAAATCCAATGAAAATGGAGAATTACTTTTGAAGTCACCTTCAAAGCTGAAAAACCACATAGTGTTAGTTACTAATAATAAAACATGGAAAATGAGACAAATGAATCACTCAAATAGTGTCCTTTTGCTAAACGATATGAAGATTAATAAACTTAATAAAACCATAGAGCATATTATGCCTGCTGATGAAACAACGAACAGATTATTGGGAATTGCAAATTTGGCCTATGAATATGAACTTTCTAAATGCCCAGGATATATAGATATAAACAGCTTACCTATATACAATGGTAGAATGGAGCTTACCGATGAAATTAAGTCTTGCCAAAGCGTTAAAAATTTATTAAACGACTCCCCGATCTCTAAGGTGGAATTTTTCCATGAGTGGTATAGTTTATGTGGATGTGAAGTTGACGGCAAAGCAATCATATTATCTAAAGAATTCGTTACAGATTGCTTACACTTGCTAATACCAATATTAATTACGAGGGGTATCGACTATAAAAGTGACGAGTTCAACATAGACGTAGCTGATATTTCAAAAGAGATGTGTCAGCATAATAAGCTATATACATCTGAGGTCACAAATACGATCCTTAATAAATTTTGCATCAAGGACGGTGATTCCAAAAACTTCAAGCTAAATAATCTGGCGGTTGCTAAATGGTTTGGTATACAAACTCTAAGCAATACCAAGGGAAGCCTTATTTCCCCTAAAGATTTTCTACTAAAATGGAAATCTTCATTTCCTCCATTTTATAATGTTCCAATAGACATAACCCAGATGAGAGGTTATTTTTGTCGTCCGATCAAAGATCAGATTCAATTCTTAAATCCATCAACCTTAACACCTGGAGATATGAGCACTAGAGTCAAAGAATTATTTCAAATAGTGAAAGAATGGGAATATGAAGAATTTCTTCCTTTTTTAGAACATCACATTCCAAAAGACAAAAAGCCTGAATCAATTGTACTAAAGTATGCTAAAAAGAAGAGAGTTGGCAAAAATAGATTTATAGTTTGTCCCAGATAGTATAATTTCCTGTATATAATACATGATTCATGATTCACGAGTAGTAAACAGATTGGATAATTTTTCAACCGTACAGCTTCCATTATCAGGTATTATTAAGCATTACAACAGGTATATGATGGATAACCTGACATTTTTAATATCGTTAATTGTATGTAATTTGAGAGATGATTTTGGGTATTTTCAATACTAACCTTATTTAGAGCGGAGGATGTGCTGGTACTTCAACTGATTTGGCGTTTTTCCCAATCGATACTTTGAAGACAAGACTACAAGCAAAGGGTGGGTTTTTTGCTAACGGTGGATGGAAAGGCATATATAAGGGTCTAGGATCATGTATAGTTGCATCTGCCCCATCGGCGTCTCTATTTTTTGTTACGTATGACTATATGAAGACCCAAACTAAAGGTAAAACCTCACTGCCGGCCGTCGGACATATGATATCGGCATCCTGTGGAGAAATAGCTGCTTGTCTAGTGAGAGTACCTGCAGAAGTTATCAAACAGAGGACCCAGGCTGGTATACATGGCGTCGGATCCAAAGCTTCATCCTGGTCCAACTTCTTATATTTACTCCAGAACAAGTCCGGTGAAGGTTTGATTAGGGGCTTGTACAGAGGCTGGAATACAACCATCTTAAGAGAAATCCCGTTTACAATAATTCAGTTTCCCTTGTATGAATGGTTAAAGAAAAAATGGGCAGAATATGAAGGCGACAAATTATCGTTGTTGAAGGGCGCAACATGTGGCTCGATTGCAGGTGGTATAGCTGCGGCCGTTACAACTCCATTGGATGTTATTAAGACTAGAATCATGTTACATAAAGAAAGAATAAGTCCTGTAACATTGGTAAAAACGATGGTGAAAGAAGAAGGTTGTAGAGTGTTTCTAAATGGTATCGGACCTAGAACTTGTTGGATAAGTGCTGGTGGTGCTATATTTTTAGGATGTTATGAGCTAGTTCACACTATGTTAACATCGTACTATTCAGATAATGGCAAATTAATTGAATAGCATTAAAATCTTACATAAAACTTTTCTTATATAATAGATTACACAATAATAGAGGACAATTATTTTATCTCCATCATCGGTAACAAAAGAATCTTTTTATTACAAATAAATATTTAAATACTAATCGGTTTTTATATTGATAATATAAGTAAAAATACTATTAATATGTTATCCAAACAGTTAAGAGGATTAGCTATTGCTAGGAATCATCGCATTGGATGTTCGCTTATTAATGGAGCTCGTCAAATTTCTAATAAAAATTCGCCATTATCAGCGACTACCTCCGATCCAAGTGGAGTCCATACTGCAACTATAGTTGAACCTCCTATTGTTGCGCCACCATCTGGATCCACAATCAGCTTAAAAAGTGCTACAAGAGATGACTCGAAATTTGGTACTAGGCCAATCTATTTGGATGTGCAAGCAACTACCCCTACTGATCCAAGAGTTCTTGATAGAATGTTAGAATTTTACACTGGTTTATACGGTAACCCACATTCGTCGACACATTCTTATGGGTGGGAAACCGAAAAGGAAGTTGAAAAGGCACGTAAATACATTGCTGATGTTATTAAGGCTGATCCGAAGGAAATTATATTTACCTCGGGTGCGACTGAATCCAATAACATGGCCATTAAAGGTGTTCCTCGTTTCTATAAGAACACGAAGAAACATATCATTACTATGCAAACCGAGCATAAGTGTGTTTTAGATTCTGCGAGACATATGCAAGACGAAGGGTTTGAAGTCACATACTTGCCCGTTAATGAAGAAGGGTTAATAAACTTGGATGATTTACGTAAGAGTATCCGTAAAGATACAGCGATTGTTTCTATTATGGCGGTAAATAATGAAATTGGTGTTATTCAACCATTAAAGGAAATTGGTAAAATCTGTAGAGAAAATAAGATCTTCTTCCATACAGATGGAGCACAAGCTTACGGTAAAATTGACATTGATGTCAATGAAATGAACATTGATTTGATGTCGATATCATCACATAAGATTTACGGACCAAAGGGAATTGGAGCTTGTTACGTAAGAAGACGTCCAAGAGTTAGATTAGACCCTATTATTACCGGAGGTGGCCAAGAAAGAGGTTTAAGATCTGGTACTTTAGCGCCACCATTAGTTGCGGGCTTTGGTGAAGCAGCTAGACTTATGACGGAAGAAATGGAAGTATGTTTTTTTATTTGATTTGCAAGTATTATGATTTTGAAGTATGGGAAAAATATGATGAATTCAGAACCTTAGCATATGAGATATATATCTCTTAAACTCTCAGTGCTTTGATGAAATTCTAATCTATGCAAGGATCTGATTCCCATGAGCATCAATAATCATAGTCAGTGTTTAAAAATGTGAAAGCCAACATATTACTAACTTAATTTTATAGTATGATCAATCATATATTCATAGACTTTCAGAGAAATTGAAGAATGGCTTATTGGCTATCCCCTCGACTCAGTTTAATGGATGTTTGTCTAATCCGAATGCTCAATATCCTGGTTGTGTTAATGTTTCGTTCGCCTACATCGAAGGTGAATCCTTATTAATGGCGTTGAAAGATATTGCGTTATCATCAGGCTCAGCTTGCACTTCTGCATCTTTAGAACCATCTTATGTTTTACACGCTTTAGGTGCTGATGATGCATTAGCGCATTCTTCTATTAGATTTGGTATTGGTAGGTTTACAACTGAAGCTGAAATCGATTATGTTATCAAGGCTATATCTGAAAGAGTTGAATTCTTAAGAAAAATGTCTCCATTATGGGAAATGGTCCAAGAAGGAATTGATTTGAATTCGATTGAGTGGAGTGGTCATTGAAATACTTGTTTATATAGGTTGCAATCTTATGTAAATTGTTTTAGGAATTTAGTTTATATGGTACTTGTTCCGGTACCGGGGTAGCGTGCGCGGAATCGGTCAATAATTTTCAAATAAATATGAACATACTTCAGTTTGACTCACTGATCAACATATTGAACATACTTCTTTCTAATATTCATATTAGATAATTAATAGTAATGTCACAACCAGAATTAAAGAAATCAAAAATTGGTTTAACTAAAACTATAACTGTTTTGCCAGGTGATCATGTCGGTAACGAAATTTGTAACGAGGCAATAAAAATCTTAGTGGCTATTGAGGAGAATACCCCATACAGAAACATTAAGTTCAATTTGCAAAAACATTTAATAGGTGGTACTGCGATTGACGCTACCGGCAGCCCGTTACCAGATGAATCTTTAGAAGCTGCTAAAAAGTCTGATGCTGTTCTATTAGGTGCAGTAGGGGGCCCAAAATGGGGCACTGGTACTGTTAGACCAGAACAAGGATTGTTGAAGATTAGGAAGGAATTGAACTTGTACGCAAACCTAAGACCATGTAACTTTGCATCCGAAAGTTTATTAGAATTATCTCCCTTAAAATCTGAGATTGTTAAAGGTACCAATTTCACTGTTGTTCGTGAATTAGTTGGCGGTATTTATTTTGGGGAAAGACAGGAACAAGCTGAATCAAAAGATAAACAAACTGCGTGGGATACTGAAAAGTATACAACGGCCGAAGTTACAAGAATTACTAGAATGGCTGCATTTATGGCATTACAACATAACCCTCCATTACCAATTTGGTCTTTAGACAAGGCCAATGTTTTAGCGTCGTCGAGGTTATGGAGAGCGACTGTTGATAAAGTTATGTCTGAAGAATTTCCACAATTAACTATTCAACATCAATTAATTGATTCAGCAGCTATGATTTTGGTTCAATCTCCGACAAAATTGAATGGTATTGTTATTACTTCTAATATGTTTGGGGACATTATCTCTGATGAAGCATCTGTGATCCCAGGATCTTTAGGACTTCTACCTTCTGCATCTTTATCATCTTTGCCAGATACGAATTCTGCGTTTGGTTTATATGAACCATGCCATGGTTCAGCCCCTGACTTGCCAGAAAATAAAGTTAATCCAGTTGCTACCATCTTATCTGTCGCAATGATGTTAAGACTATCTTTAGACTGTTTACCAGAAGCGGAAGCTTTGGAAAGGGCCGTAAGTCAAGTGTTAGATTCAGGGATAAGAACAGCCGATTTACGTGGTAATAACTCTACGAAAGAGGTCGGTGATGCAATTGCTGAAGCAGTCAAGAAGGAACTAAAACAATCTACATAGTTTGATCTTTAAACTATAATTTAGACATATTATTTGTTATACATTACTTCTCTCGTTTTCAATATCAAATTTTAAATGCGAGCTTAAAATTTCTGACAAATACGGCAAGTGCCATCTCTAAGTAAATTGTTCTGCATATTTCCATTCATAGATAATGCGTGTGTATCAATAGTATCTCAGTTTGTTGGAATAGCTGGAACTAATTTCTCCTCCAAATTCTCGTTAATAATAGTTACATCGCTAGAATAAGAGTTCAAAGTTAAGGGAGATGCAGAATCTCTGTTGATATGTCCATTAGTTGGTAAACTATTTACGAATTCTTCTGAAGAAAAGAATTCTTCATCTGAACTTGTAAGAATAGACTGTCTATGACTGTTTTCCAAAATTGGTTTCGCCCTACTGTTATGATCAGAACGCAACTTATATGATTCTTCATCCAAGATAATATGATTAGGACTCCTGAAGTCAAAATCTATTTGCTTTCCAAATTCTTCCATTAATTCAGAAGACACTGGCGATTGGGTTGATACCTCTCTATTCTTACTTTTTGTGGGTATTGAACTATCGCGAAAAATGGGTTGAGCTTTAGGAGTATGAAATGCATCAGAAATTTCGGGGTGATAAACGCTTCGGATTTCATCTTCTGATACATTATTCAAAACATTTAAATCTATTACATCTTCAGTATCCATATGTGCTTCCTCTTGCAATGCTTTGATTTCAACATTCAAAGCTGATGAGTTTTCATTAGAAATTGTCACCCAATTGGCCTCTCCATCTTTATAAAATTCCTCTACACTAAACTTTTCAGCGCTTTCATTTGCCTTTCTTTGAGGGTTATTTGACAAATTTACACTCGTACTATTTGAGGTTAGAACATTTTTTTCCTTTGGTGTTTTTCTATGATCTATTTCAACATCGTCCACCATAACTATAGTACGCTCATTCGACCCAAACAGTGATTCTTGTTGAGGTGGAAATTCAAAATGAGAATTTACATCCAAAGACCCTGATGCATTTCGCGATTGCTGAACAGATTGACTGCATTCTGGAGACTCTAAGATATCGGACGGTTCATTAGCGTGTAGAGATTTGTCGATTTCAACGATCTCGCGTTCTGTTGTATGCAAGTGTGGAACAGGTTTATATAAATCAGTATATTCATTTCTCTTCCCATTGAAAGAGGAAGCGTCAACCTGCAAATTTGATTTAGTATTTTCCCACATTAACGGTTTAGATATAGAATCATCTATATTGTCAAAGGACTGTCTCAATTTTCGAAAAGCTTTTTTAATTAAAGAGTTATGTTTACTCATTTTCTCGTTCGTCATTTTTTTTGCCCTAGAAGTATCACTACCTTGTGAAGAAATTCTATCTTCTGTGTTCAACTGTTGTGTTTTTTTTTGTCGGCTCACATCTGAAGGTGAAACTTTGGTCATGTAAACTTCTGGTATAGAGATAACTTCCGATATGTTTCTCGTTTTAGGCTTTGTAGTTAATTTCAAGTCTCTATTTTTTACGGCCTGTTTTCTGCTTTTGCACAATTTCACATCATCAAGTTGAGTGAACACATTTGCACAATAATTTAAATCATAGGAGTATCCTTGAGTTAATTTTTTGGAGATATCGTTAAAAGTGTTGAACAATAGTCTAAAGTACTTGGTTATTACCTCTTTCAAGAAGATCTGCAAATCATCAGAAAAAATAATTTCATTCAACTCAAAATTTTCAGTTTTGTTATAACCAACAATATGAATTTGATGTTCGTTAATAAATGATGCACTTAGTACAAAATGAACACGTGGGTTTTCATCGAAGTATCTTCTTGGGTTTTCAATTGGTAAATTCAAGTACAAGGCCATTGGAGATTTACAATTCTCTTCTTGATAGGCAGATATATCTTGCGCGATAGAATAAATGTGTAATTTGGGATCATTTGACTTAAATAGATGGAATGGTTTCTTTTTGTTTAAAACTGTTGACTTATTTATTAATTCTATTATCTTACAACCATCGACATTTTCTTTATAAGCTCCATTTAAAATTTCATAGTTTTTACTGATAATACAACTGTTGACATCATTGTTTTTGAATCCTATTTCGGAAATATTAACAAATTTTAAAAATTCTTGAGTCGATGATGTAACTGACGAAATACTTTTGTAAGTTGTTGTAATTACTTCGTTTATGTCACACCAGCAATTTACCTCCATAGATGCTAACAGTTTCAAATTTGGTAATGGCTTATCGTTCACTAAGGAATGCATTAAAATATCAGAGATTGAAAGATTTTTCAAGGATTCATTATTTCTCTCAATGTAATATGCATCATCCACAACAGTTAAAAATAAAATATGATCTGAAAAGATAATTAAAATATCTAAATCGTAGAATGCATCATTCAATGGTTCAATATTTCTCATTTCAAAAATACCAACTACTTTACGAGCTAACCATCCATATTGCAATTCAGGTGGCCAATTAGAAGCTAATTCTGTCAATATTTTTCCGGTGGGTGTAAAAACCCTTTGACTAACATCCATATTAGTTTCGTTGCGATCCTCTACGAATCCAAATGCATCTATCACATCTATTGCAGACTTGAAGTGTTGTTCTATTATCATAAACTCATGGTTTGAATCATCCTCAAAATTTCTTAGCTTGGTTTTCTCCCATATGATGGCATCTTTCAATCTGACTAGAATTAATTTAAGTTTGGGCAATTCTAGTAACGACCCAGCAACAATAGAATGGATATCCCTTATTCCGAAATTCCCTTTGTTTATCATATTATTATCAAAAATCTTCTTATTATTTTTGTCGTAAAATCTGGCTAAGTTTTCTCTGAAGTTCTTCAAATTTGCTTCATGTCTAATAAAAGCTTTGTAAAAATATGGTATTATTGTGCCGACCGCCTTTATTACTTCAAAATATCCATATTTCGACGCCCGACTCAAAGAATCGTGCAATATGCAATTTATTCTAGTAATTTCGTCTATTGTAGGAGGTAAAATTTGATTTATTTTTGTAATCCCTAAAGATGAAGTTGCAGCTAAAGCATGTATACGCAATGGTATTATGAAATTTTGTAACAAATTCACCAATCCCATTGTAAAATTTGTTTGAACAGTAAGCAATTCATTTATAATTGTATTTATTAACTCATTGTTTCTTATTTGAGGTGGATTCGATTCTATTGGTACAGAATATGAAAATTCCATAATCTCTGGCGAATATTCTAATAGTGGGTCAAATAGTTGTTCCAATTGAGTCCCAATTAAAAAAGCTAACCTATTGTTTTCCTCTACGATCTTATCATTTGTTTCTGAAGATGAGTTATCATAAATCACATCCAAAACCATGGATTGTATATAATGAGTTTGAAGTAAACCTAGTTCTAAGAGTTTCAATCCGAACTCCATTGGACTTTTCTCTGAAATCAATGTCATGTTGTTAGCTAAGTTTCCAGCATAGGTTTCATCCCAACTTTTATTGATTTGAAAATTTCCGGGATTATTTACAAGTTTATTATAGTTTTTCAAGTTGGTTATAGCCAAACTTCTTCTAACATTAGACTTTTGATAATTCGGTAATAAGTTCTCGCAACTTGGCCAAAACCTTGATCTTGCATCTAGGATTAAGTTATCGTACGATGTGACCCCAAATTTACTAAAAGATGTCGTGTTTAACTTTCCAGTTCGTGAATTTTCATAAATCATGACTATAACAGTTCCAAATAATGTTTCATCGTATCCTTTAAAATATGCAGCCTTAGGAAATATATCATGCCATTCCTCGATATTCTTTTCGTTAAATTTGTACAAATCACCGCAAGTGCTAAACTGGCCTACTAGTGGAGAGATCTGAATATGTCCCTTTTTATTGACATGGTCCTTTGTCTTGATTATCTTTTCAAAATATTCATTATCGTATTCTCGAGATGTATATCGATGGTAAACACTCATTTCTGCAGTCTAAGCGTTACCTACCTCACTATTAATCCTATAAAGAAATATAATCAGTAGATGTAGTATAGAATATTATAAATCTTCCCAAAGTGTAAAACATAAACAAACAAAAAGTCGTGTTTAATCACGTGAAATATCAATTACCTGAAAGTTACAGTCTTAGGATCAAGAGGAGTGCCATCTTTACCAATACCATTTTCACTCATTTGTTGTTGTGTATATTGGTATCTAGCTTGATCAAATGATAAATTGTTGCTGTCCATAATCTTCTTGACTTCTTCTTTTGCATTTTGCAGTAATCCATGTCTTTGATCATTATTGGAAATATTTTCCCCTATGTCAAATGTATTACTACTAAGACCACTTTCCAAGTCGTCTTCGAATTCGTGTCCATTAGATGGTAGTCTACTAAAGCGTAGTCTTCGTCTAGTTCTATATCTATCATGTGCTGCTGCCAATTTGTGTCTAAAGTGGAGTATCACTATTACTGTAATAATAAAAAAGACAAATAGTACATGATGCGGTTTTATTTTGCCTTTGGTGTTAGCGTAATAAACATAAAGAGCTGATTCTTTTGCTTCTATATCCCGTATGGAGCTCATAATTAAGAAGTTGAAATATTTATGATAATATTTCAATTACAAGAAAATCCTTAAGTTTTTTAACTTAAATGAGCACAATGTATTGATTATGTAATATAAACAACAACTACTACTAATATTGATATGTTTAATTGCTGCAAATTTCTTACATTATGTATGGCTCTGCTAATCATAGTGTTGATGTAGTCAAGAATTATTTGCAGAAGTATTATAATTTCTTAGCGTATGAAATTTTTAGGTCTCGCCCGCCGTAATTGTAATTATCTAAGTTAGTTATAGCTAATTCTGCTAGCTCTTCTAACTCAAATTGAATAACCGCATTACCTGAAGGTTTACCGGCTTCATTATATTGAATTTCGGCTTTTGTAACTCTTCCAATTGTTTCGAATAATTCGTATAAATCGTCAACATTAGTGACCCATGGCAAATTTGACGCAAAGATAATGTTTGATTTTTCACCATCACCATTCACATTCTCGGTGAACTCTCTATTTTCATGTACAGCCTCTGAGTTTTCATTCGAATTCGAAGATACAATTTCTGTACTGCTATTTCGCTCTTGACTATAAACACGCCCAGGGCGAGTGTCTAGTTGTCTACCTTCGATTTCGAATCCTTGAAACTCTTCAACTGCTCTGGCTGCTTCTTCTTCCGTATTAAAGATAACTGTACCAAATCCTCTCGATTTACCCCAGTTATCAGTTCTAACATCCGCTCTAACAACTTCACCTGCTTTGCGCATTAAATCTTTCAATGCTTGCCAATTAATTGAAAACGGTAAATTACCAACAAAAATTTCTGTACCAGGTTTGGGTGTTGGAGGTTGAAATCTTTCTCTTGATGGTGGAGCTCTTTTGGCGAACCTGTCATTTCTCTCATTGTAACCAATGTTACGAGAAAATCTTTCTGAGCTTCTTGGTTGATTAATTTCCTTTTTTTTATCACCTGGAGGAGGATAATCTTGTCTGACGAAAATCTCTCTACCACGGTATTCGTGATGATCGTATTCAGAAATAGCTTTACGTACATCGTCCTTATTTGAAAATTCGACCGTTGCCATTCCTCGAGACTGACCCCTATTTGTAACTATATCTGCTCTAACTATGTCTAGATCACCCTTAAATATTTCTTCCACATCTTTCGAAGTACATCCAAATGGTATATTACCAACAAATATAGAATTATCGTAATTCCTTTCCGTCTTTGTACGATACTCTTCTGATCCACTCGAATACGAGCTGCTATTATAGTCTCTCCTTGACCCATAATCTCGACCACCCCGATATCCTCCTCTTCTGTAGCTGTCTCTTCTTCCAAAGTCTCCTCCTCCTCCTCTTCTATCACCACCATATCTTCCACGAGAATATCCATAATCTCTACTTGAATATGAATCCCTTGATCCTCTGGAATCCTTTAAACCTCTAGAATCCCTCGATCCCTTCGAGAACGAATCTTTTTGTGGTCCTGGGGAACGTGATCTTTCTCTTACCGGCGAACGTGAACGATCCTAATGAACATATTAGCAAATTACTTCCAATAATGATGAAAGAATTAACACCGATGAATGGATATGGGCAGCATCAAACTATATAACTGTCGTAATAAATAACAGTCAAAAATTTGAATTAGTATCAGTTTAAATCTACCAAGCATGATGTAAAGCAGAGATAGCATCCACCAAAATCTCATCAATGAAATCAATGTTATGAAGTTAAATATTACCATCACATTCAATCTGGTTAGTTACTTATTTATAAAAAAAAAAATACATACTCTAGAATAATCATCAATGTCCATATCTTCCATTTTGAAATAGTGTTCTTATTTATAAGACTATATATTTAACCCTATAGTTGGTTCCCTTTGAAGTAAAAAGTAATATTAATTGATCGAGGAATATTTCTTCAGCGCGGACACGACCACTTTCAATTATATAATAACCTAATGTACAATTTATTTAATAATAATTATAAAATCAACATTATAGAAAGCTATATCAAGCATTATTTCTCTGGAAATGGTAACACTAATCGTCTTTCTATTTCCGTTTCCTTATTTACTTCTTCTTCTCCATCAAATTTTAATCTCACGCTGCCATCTTTTTTATGGCCAACAACGATTGCAGGATAAAATGTAGTGGTCTCTGGATATCTTGCTATTACCTTATATCCGTATGGGTAATTGGTTAGATGGGGTATATCCTCGAGTGTAGGTATCAATAAGATCTCTTTATAACTTGCCTTGAAAGTCTGACCAGGGTTATTGTTTTCATCGGGTTCTGGGTCTCTGATTTCAAACCTTGTTCCATCTCCAATAACTTTCATTACTTCACATTGGATCCATTCTTCAAAATGTCTATTTTTTAACTTGTAGGCAGCTTCAGATCCTACATAAACCGGTTCCAGCGGATTAAATTTCGAAGCATAATACAGCTTTCCAACCTTCTTGGTATTTGCTTTTTTATTGTTCGCTTTACTACTAGCTTTAGATGCTGGTGGTTGGTAGCTGCTAGGCTTTTGTGGTGATGATTCGTTTGCTTGCTTAGTCGATGCTTGTAAATTTGTAACTAAAGTCTGCAAATTTTCTTGCGAAACCGACACTAACCTTTTCGCTGTAGCAATGTTTGAATTGTGATCCGTTATTTCTTCTTTCAATTTGTTCAATTCTTCTTCTGATAAGCCTTTCATTGAATTCCTCGCATATTTGCTATATAAACTATCAAATGAGAGAGATTCATTTGCACTGCAAATATCTTGAAGCGAAGTTATAACAATATCCCAATACCCATCTGTTTCCGGTGACAACATTTGTCGTTCATAGACTATTCAAAAGTTAATGTGGATAAATAACCCGATTCTGTCATATTGATTGAGTTCATGTTATAAATTCGCGGTTAAATCACGACCAAAAAGGCCAACTATTTTCTTATTTTACATCCAACGCTTACTATTCGTATTCTATTCATGGAAAAGTAATGATAATTGAAGGATGCATGGTATTATCATCATTCTTCCAGTCATCATCGTTAATATATCAAGTTCAACATAATAAACAGAAAAAATCAATATACGGATTATCTTACGACTACATAATCTTATCATGGGTTTATTATTTAACATCTACAATAACCACAATCAATTATTACGTCAATCCGATCATAATTAAACAATATGAAGGAAGGTTTCCAATACATTCGACAATTTTTGTATCGAGTCAAATTTTATTTCTTGATACAATAAGCCTAATCATAGTCAGTGGAATTATGCTCCAACTACTTTATATTTATTCAAAGACAAGAAACATTAATCAAAGCTTCAGTGGATTAAATAAGTTATTTCTTGTGTTTTTTATTCTTCTTCTATGTTGGATTTCAAAATGTTGCATCTTAAACCAATCTGCACTATCGGAACTAGACGTAATTGATTTCATGTGGCTCTTCGCTAAGGTCACTGACTGTCTAAAATTAATACCTCAAGTAACTATGAACTGGTTCGGATCTTGTGTTATTGGACTTAATGATCATTTTTTATCTTGTCAATGGCTCGCCGTATTTTTTTTAGCAGTAGCGAAATTCTCAATACATTCCAAAGAAGTGCCTCATTTTGAAGTACCGATAAATTATAATACTTGGTGCTATTTAATGATCTATTCTTCTACGTTGTGTTTATTGACTATACAGCAAAAAAAATTATATCGGGGTGCAACACCTTCATTAGCTAGTGAATGTTTTGAAACTGAAAATGATGATGAAAGTGTATGAACCCACATTACGATGCTTAATAAATAATATATATAATAATAATCAAAACTTATCACCAAAAACCTTTACAGCCAAATAAGTCCGGCGGCTTATTTTTCTATCCTTATCGACTGCGTATACCGGCTTAGACTCAATAGATTCACCGTTTGGTCCTGTCTCCGCCAAATTCTCTTGCAACTTTGGTTCAAATGCACTTAAGTCTAATGTTTCGACATTAGATAAAAGATTGTCTATTTCTCCTTTCATTTGATGTTTTAATTCGAGATCCTTTGTAATAATTATAGCATTACTTTCTAAATCTAACAGATATGCTCTCTTCGTATAATTCGATGAGCCAATAACAGTTATCGAAGGTTCCTCCTCTTCAGGAACAGTTATCCATAATCCTTTCGCATGGTATGACCAACCATCAATTGTATTGACAATACCCTTTTTCCATTCTTTCAATGTGATTAAATCTTGTTTGCCTCTGCGATGGATCTCTTCTAAAAACCTTTTCGCACATAATAAATATGCCTCTGGTATATAGTATGATAACCCTGGAGATTTGTAAAATGAATTTGCCTGAGATGAAGCAGTTATAACAACTCCCGAAGCTTTTCCATTTATAAGACGGTCCTGGATTTGCGGTAACATGTTAAAATAGCCAGCAGTAAACCACCAATTAATCTTTGGTGAATCCAAATAAGATAATAATCTTAATATCGCTGGTTTTTCGGTTGACTGGTCATTATTAGGTTGTAACAAAGGAGTTAATTGAGAAATTGGGTACACTATTGTATCGAATTCATTGGTATCCTTAAATTCATCAAATGACTTTAACTTATGTTGTTTCAATAAAGGTTCTAATAGGAATGATGAATCACTAATAAATCTTTGCAAGTTCATGTGAGGTTCGCAGGAGCTGTTCGATGTTGGCCAGGATAATCTAAAGCCTTGTTCGTTTTTGATTGAAGGCAATAATTGATACGATAACGATGATACAGCTTTATGAATATCAAAATAATAGTTGGTCAAGTCCTTGCTTTTGAAGATATAGTAACGATCCTGTCTGTTTGTAAAATAATCTTCTGACAAGTTTGCACCACTTAGCAAAATCTCATCATCAAATCCATACAATTTCATATGTTGCAATCCCCAACTTTCGTTGATTCTCTTGGGAGTCCAGCTTTTGGTTAATCCATTTAAATGTGGCGTATGATACATTCTTATGTCAATCCTGTGTTTACCAAATTTCTCTACTAGAGGTACCAATATACTTGCGGACGAATCATGTTTGGGTGCCTCTCTTGTACCTCTTAAGGCATCAATCAATATAAAGACTTGCAAATCTTCATTTTTACTCATTGCATTATCAATGCATTCAACCAATTCATGTTGACTCTTTCCGAAGTACAAAGAACTTAAAAACACCCTAGACCTTGAGTTGGCAATTTTTTCCTTCAAACATTCATAAAACTCAACTGGGTGGGTCAAAATCTTAATATCTCCTTTGTTCAATACAAACCGTGGAGCAATAGAGTCTAGCTGCTGGAAAATCGTCTTCAACTTAGGATGAAAGCTGTCTGCTACTTCATTGGAAATTATTGGATTATTGGTCGAATAATTCCGAACATGCACGTCATTTCCTTGAGCAAACAAATAATTATAAAGCGACAGAATCATTCTTTTTCTATCAATAGGATAATTTTGAATTCGTCTAGTGATCTGAAACATATAAAAAAACGTAGATTAAGATTCAAAATTAATTTAATAGTATCACGATACCTACCCAAAACAAAAGAAAATTACTTCTGAAAATACTAGACAGGAAAATGATAGATTATCACAGAAAATCCTTAAATGGGGGGAGCCGACTAATGCGATCGTATTTGAATGGCGAGAATCTTATCTGAAAAAGCTTTAAATAATAGGCTTATCTTGGAATTCTCCAATTTAATGAGCCGTTTTGTTCAAAGAGGGTAAAGTCGAAAACTGACAAATGAAACAGGCGTGCTTTTATGTATAGGTGTATGGGTGTAGTATTATTATTCATGTGACACGATCTTTTGATGAATGTGATAATGACAGGTTAAAATAAGTACATTACCTAATTAGTGATTCTGGAATATATTTACAGTCTATTATATACATGACTTATCTAGCCTTTGCATTACCAGCTTTGATAAGCACTATATCTCCATCTTGTACTATATAATTCTTGCCACATTTGAATTGCTTACCGCAATTCTTTAATGATGCTTCATTAAACGGTGGGGATAAATTTACCAAATCATCAAATTTGTATACTTGTGCAGAAATAAACGTTCTCTGAAGATCTGTATGTATTAAACCTGCTGCTTCTGGCATTGTGCTTCCCTCACGGATCGACCATTGTCTTGTCTCTTTAGGACCACATGTATAGAACGAGATTAAGTTTAAGCAACTTCTCATTTTGTCAACCATATCAAACTTTGCACTCTTCTTATAGTTGTTTGTAGCTAAGAACTGGTCTAACTCTTCAGGAGTTTTGCAATCATTTATTTTTGTCTCATATGAGGCTGAAAACATTAACAATATGTCCTTCGGACAATTTTCATCTATCCAATTTTTGACGTCCAGTTTGAATTCGTTCTGTTGATTGACATAATCTCTCTCGTTAATATTCAATAAGTAAACTGTCGGCTTGGCAGTTAAAAAGTTATAAGGATTGATTATATCTATCTCCTCGTTTGTCCACTCTCCAGTCGATATTTTACGACTCTCGTATAACAAATCTTGAATTTTGTTCAAAGTGTTTATCTCAAACATCACCTGTGTCTTATCTGTGTGCGGTTTCTTTAATAACTTATCTACCTTTTCTAAGCCAATTTCAACAAATTCTAAATCTTTTAATATCAATTCTTCCGTAACAATATTCATATCTCTAATAGGATCAACTTTATTATCTTCTATATGAATGATATCATCGTCTCTGAAACCACGAACTACCTGAAATATTCCATCCACTTGCCTTATATCTGATAAAAACTTGTTTCCCAAACCTTCACCACTTGCAGCGTTTCGGGTCAATCCAGCTATGTCAAGAATATTTAAGATCGTAGGAACATTTTTCTCAGATTCGTACAATTTTCCTAAGTGATTTAGTTTAGGACTATTTACAACTACTAATGATTCCACAGGGTCAATTGTAGCAAAAGGGTAGTTAGCTGCAGTGCCTAGGTTTGTTTTTGTCATGGCTTGGAAGAATGTTGATTTCCCAACGTTTGCCAATCCGACAACTCCCAGAGTTAAGTTATTACTAGGACGTCCTAAATATTTAGATTTAACTGTACTTGTATTCTTCTTCTTAGCCAATGCTTTTGACGATATACTGAAATACCTTATACACGACTGATAATACTTCATTGTAAATAAGATATCTAATATTTAATCTAAATCATTGTTTTTTCCATTTTTTTTCAGAAAATACAAATCGCACTGAATATACATTGCAGCTAAAGCGTTCAAAGTGAATATATACATATATGTATATGTATATATATATAGATATACATCATTATAATTATTTTATGGATCACTTGGTCATTAATTGGTATCATTTCTTTATCTTGAAAGTTTGAAACTCTCATTTTTTCTTTTGATTGTGTTATTACTACGATAATCTAAATTCCTATATTTATAGTTTACTAGATGTAAATTTTTTTTTAAAATCAGGAATTGAGTTTCACCTGTAGCCAGAAACATATGTTTAAAACATCTAATTCGACAATAATTGACTAGCAGGATAATTATCTTTGACTACTGTATATATATGTTTTATATTCTCTAAAGAACTGTATATAACTAACTTTATTACTCTTTAGCTAACTAGCTCACCTTAACTACCTATTATTAATTCCTAATTCCCTTCTTTCGTACTCGGGATTACTATATTTCTCTTAGCTTTTGTTTTGCAAGTATATATATATATATATATATATTTGTTTCCTTCCAAACACAGAAAAATCCGTGATAGTTTAGTGGCTAGAATTACCGTTTGTCGCATGGTAGACCGGGGTTCAATTCCCCGTCGCGGAGCACTTCTAGCGCAAATGGTTTAGTGGTAAAATCCAACGTTGCCATCGTTGGGCCCCCGGTTCGATTCCGGGTTTGCGCAATCATTTTTTATGTATTTGGAATATGCCTTACTTCAATTTAATACAAAGAAGTCATAAGTAGTATTTACTGTATTACTATTAATTATCGTAAATTGTATTTTCTATCTAGGTATAACATTTTTTCATGGTGTTGAGATTGAGTCTGTATTACGTACTAGAGCTTACGCAGACCCGGAAAAACCGAATTTCTGAGCATGGTGATTGAATTTTTTCAGCGTTTGTTAAGCTGAAAACTAAAAACTTTCAATAGTGTATATTTAATTTTATAATATATCCTAAAAAGATGTCTCTTATAAAGCAAATGGGCAGATTGATGCGCCCAAATGATCAGAGCTCTAGCATCTTTCAAACATCGTTTTTAATTAATTTCACTCAACTTCGTACCGCAACAAAGAGAGCAGCAGGTTCGAAAACTAACAAGAACGATTCGGCTGGTAGAAGATTAGGTCCTAAGGCATACGAAGGCCACTTCGTTAAACCAGGACAAATAATTATGAGACAAAGAGGTACAAAGATACATCCTGGTGAAAATGTGGATATCGGTAAAGATCATACTATCTTTGCAATAGAACCTGGTTACGTTCGTTTTTATTATGATCCATTCCATCCATTAAGGAAATATGTTGGTGTTGCATTAAGAAAGACCTTGGACCTACCAACTCCACATTTCTCTCCTAGAATAAGAAGATTTGGTTATGAAAAAATAACTGATCCAGCCGAAGCTAAAAAAGAAGAAAATCATATGTCAAGAAAAGAATTTTTACAGCAACCTGAATTAGAAAAAATCAGACTAGAAAGACAACAAGAAGAAGCCCAAAAGGTTGCACTTTTTAGAAACGCTTTAACATCGCAATTCAACGTAGATTTAAAAGGAGCAGATTTAGAATTGGCATTAAACAGATTAATAAATATCTCGGAACTATCTAATGTGGGTCAATCTTCAGAAGATGCAGAGGTACAATCTACTTATAATTATGTTTTTGATTTGAAATTAGCCGTCAAGAGAGGTGAGATCACCTCCGATGAATCTTCAGAATTGAAAAGACACTACATAAAACTTGCTAACAACCTCGATAAGAAAGTAACGATCGATGCACAAGGTAATCCATGTGCATATGTTTCACCTAAAGCCAAGAAAGAAAAGCAAGATGAAATATTAAGTAAATTAGAAAGTGAATTCTCTAATAGACTAATTAGTGAACAAGATAAGGCAACTATTATTTCTTTAATTTTGACGCCCGGCATCTATACTCAATCTCAACAAGTCAATTTAAGAGATCGTTTCTTACCAAATGTCTTGCCAATCACAGTGAGAGAAACTGTTTTGGAAGATATAAATTCTAAAAATCCACCAAAAGGAGTTACTGTAACTAGAATATTCGACGATGAAACTAAACAAATTAAGGTTATTGGGAGGACTAAGGATGCTTACATCGGACAAATAGAATTAGATAACTCTTTAGCTTGAAAGGTCTATCAATCAGCTTAATTTAATTACTTGTATATAATTTCAATAAAATTTAGTTAACCTATACTGATTACTAGTAATACACAAAATGACCCAGTGCGCGGCAAGTTGAATTTTTTCATGAGAAATTAAATATATAATAACAACAGTACCACTTGAGTATAATCATTACTAAAATGGCAATTGACTTTTCATCTAAGCAGATTCAAGATAATCCAATCTACCAAGAATATGTTAAATTTGGGATAACATACCAAAAATACGTGGATCAATCTGTTCCATATACTTTTAATAGATGGGTTGGGTTTGGTATTGTATTTGCATTATTTCTATTGCGTATCATTTACGTTCAAGGTTGGTATATCATATGTTATGCTTTGGGCATTTATTTATTGAACTTATTCTTAGCGTTTTTAACGCCTAAATTTGATCCTTCTTTAGAACAAGAAATGAAAAACGAATCAATTGAAGAGGGTTTACCAGAAGAAGAGCAAGTACCAGAAGACGAGGAATTCAAACCATTTATCAGAAGGTTACCGGAATTTAAATTTTGGTATAATGCAACGAGAGCTACTGCGTTGTCGTTATTTTTATCTTTCTGGTCAATTTTTGATATTCCTGTTTTTTGGCCAATATTGTTAATGTATTTCCTTATTTTATTTGCTTTGACTATGAGAAAGCAAATCCAACATATGATAAAGTACAAATATTTGCCATTTGACTTTGGAAAGACAAAATATAGGCCAAGGTCCTAGAGTTATTTAAAAGGAAGCTGTTGTTAAATTTAATATTTCTTCTCCTGAATAACCTTTTCTTGCCTGCTATATATTATTCGACTCATCTTGCAGACTGGGATTGGCCAATCGCATATAGTTCTCTATAGCTTTGGATTAATAGGATATAAACTAACCATTCTTGGTTAATATAGTCACGTGCTTAAATTCATATCACCAAATTGTTTATTTGAAGTTCCGCCCAGCCCCTAAAAGGTTCGGCGTAATCAATTGCTATTCAAGACTTCAAATTTGGAGAACCATCTATTAGAATGAGTCGTGCCGAAGTTGATTTGCAAATAAGTGTCAAGAAGGCATGTAGTACAGATGAAGTTCCTCCAAAAAGAAAGCATGTTAGGGCATGCATTGTGTATACCTGGGATCATAAGAATTCTCGTGCTTTTTGGAATGCTGTGAAGATCCAACCTTTACAAAGTGATGGAGTTCAATTATTCAAGGCGTTGATTATGATCCACAAGGTCTTACAAGAAGGACATCCTAATACCTTGAAGGATGCTTACCGTAATAGGGACTTTTTGTCTTCCTTAGGTACAGTTTTTCCTACACATGGTAATTCCTATGGGAGATTAATCAATCAATATGATAGATTCATCTTACAAAAATTAGACTTTCATAGAAATAATCTAGGGTTTAATGGAATTTTTGAATATGAAGAATACATTTCTTTAAGAGCAGTTAATGATCCAAACGAAGGCTATGAATCTATTTTACAATTGATGGATTTACAGGATCTGATTAACGATTTACAAAAGTTAATATTTGCCACGATTCATCAGACCCCGAAAAACTTATGTAAAGTAAGTGCTTTAGTTCCATTGATTGCAGAATCTTACGGTGTTTACAAATTTTGCACATCAATGTTAAGAGCAATGCACCAACAATTAGGTGCAGACGAAGCATTGGCTATTCTTTTCGAGAGATTCGATTCTCAGCATTTCATGCTTAGAGATTTCTATACAGATTGTCATGCTATTAAGTTTTTGACCAGTTTGGTCACAATTCCAAGGTTGTCAAATAACCCACCCAATTTGCAAGTCAATGAAGACGGAAATTCAGTGATACCACCAAGACCAAAATCTGAAACTGTTAGCAGCACACCTCAATTATCTTCTCAACCTACTTCAACTTATGAACCGCCTGCTGAAGCGCCACCACCTGTTGATCTGATTTTTCTTCAGCAAACTGGTATATTCGATCAGCAACAACAAGAACAACAACAAGTTCAAAGAGATTTAGAGTTGAAGCGCCAACAGCAGATGCAAGATCAGATGCAGCAGCAGCATATTTTTGAAGAACAACAGCGGCAACAAGAGAGGCGTTTTTTGGAAGAGCAGCAACTTTTGCAACAACAACAAACACAGCAACATCAATCTCGTGTCACTGAATTAGAACATGATTTATTAATGTTCAAAAATCAATACGACAATGATCAACAGTTGTTGCAACAATATGATACACGAGTTAAGAATTTAGAAACCGAATTGATGACTTTGAATAGTACTGCTACCCAACAGGTTTCTTCGAAAGATGAACAAATCAATAACTTGGAAGAGCAGATCAATAATTGGACAAAAAAGTACGAATCCTTAGCTAAATTATACTCTCAGTTGCGTCAGGAACACTTGAATTTATTAGCAAAGTTTAAAAAGATACAGCAAAAAATTAATAGCGCCCAAGAATCCATTATGAAAAAGGAGAAATTCGAAAAAGACTTGAAGGCCAAAAACATTGAATTGGCAGATTTGATACGTGAGCGTGATAGAGCAAGATTAGACTTGGACCGTGTTAGAGCGACAAAGGATCAGGATATTGAGAAACTTCAAACCGAATTAAGGGAACTAAATAGTCAGGTTAATGAATCTGGTAAATTACAATCATTGAATTTGTCTTCAATTATTTCCAAACATCAAACTGAGATGGATGAATTGAAAGATCAATTGTCACAGAGAGATCGGGACTTGACTAATTTAGGTAACAATAGCTTTCAAGAAAAATTGAAAGAGAAAGAAATGGATTTAGAAATTGCCCAAGAATCTTTGGATAGTGCATTAAGAGAACTTGCAATTTCAAAGAGTGACCAAGAAGACATTGTTAATGCCCAAATTGACCATATTTTAATTAGCAATATTAGTAAACTTAGAAAATTGGTTGACATATTCTTGGCAAATAATATAAAAAGAATTCAGGATACTAAATATGAACTAGCTTCCGAAATGCAAGCAGGTAACTTGAATTCTTCTCCTGAACATTTACTATCTATTGTTGAGATCAGTTCGGACATGGCCACTGATTTCGCAACAACATTTAATACATTTATTGTTGACGAAAAGCATAGCTATAACGATGATAACTCAAGTTACTCTGGTATTATTTTAAAAAGTTCAGAATTAACTACGGCAGTTAATGACCTTATGCTCAATGCTAAAGGTATTTCTAGAAGTCTTTCGAAAAAAGATGAAGATAATGTCTTGAAATATGTTTCTGAAGTATTAATTAGTACTGAAGCCTTCTTTTTGAATTTGACGTCGGATAAATTAAGCAATATTGAAGATGAAGATGGAAAAATAGACAAGGTGATCGATTGTAATCTACAAGTGCAAAATGATTTGCAAGTGTTAGGTAATTTCGTTGATACTTTGAGATCTACACAAGGAATCAACATCACCCTGGGCAATTTAGAAGATATAGTTAAAAGCGAAATGGAACAAACGGCGAACACAGTAGATCTCGCTTCGAAATTTTTGAAGGACCTTTTGCAAAGTCCGAATATAAAAAGTGGTAATTTCGAAATACATGAAACATTATTATCAGCTGCAATGGCAGTTACAAATGCAGTCGCATTATTAATTCGTTCAGCAACAGAATCTCAAAGAGAAATTGTTAGTAAAGGAAAAGGTTCCCAATCACGCACAGAATTCTACAAAAAGAATAATAGATGGACGGAAGGTTTAATAAGTGCTTCTAAAGCTATCGCAGGGGCCACGAATGTGTTGATACAAACTGCGGATGGTGTTCTTAAGGATAAAAATTCACATGAACAGTTAATTGTAGCTTCAAATGAGGTTGCAGCTTCTACGGCTCAATTAGTTGCAGCTTCTAGAGTTAAAGCAAACTTCGTTTCACATACACAAGATAATTTGGAAGTAGCATCAAGCAAAGTGTCAAGCGCATGTAAACTTTTGGTTGCGAAGGTCCAACAATTCTTGTCCGATGATGATACTAATAAGAATGACATTGACTTGAGTAAATTGACACCTTATGAAGGTAAAACAGTTGAGATGGAGCAACAGGTTGAGATATTGAAATTGGAGAACATGCTAAGTTCCGCAAGAAAAAGATTGGGAGAAATTAGAAAGCATGGCTACAAAGATGACAATAGTGATGATGAAAATTAAAAGTTGATATTTTGTTTGTTAATATATATGAATGTATTTTATTAACTAATTATACTCGTAGGATCTTGTTTATATCATGTACAAGTTTATATGTTTCATAAAAAATTTTTCAGAAGGAATAAATACTTAAAGATAACTTGAAAGTCCTACAAAATTTGAGATTATAATACACACCTGATAAACTACTGAAGAAATTGTCCATTTAATTGTAAGCGATTCTGCGTACAACTTCTTGTTGAAATAGGCGATTTACAAATCAAAAAGTTTTAAAAACGGTTGCAAAAATTCGTGTACTTCGTCAATTACCCATAGGCTAATCCTAATATCCCGATATTAGGAGATGCTATTTGCCAATTAGATTGATTATCCGGTTGGCACGTATGACATACGGATTTGTTGTTGTCAAAGAATCCATTTCCTCTGGTTATAAATAGGGTCTCAATGTAAAGTGCCTGGATAGCTTATTTAAAGAGCAAGTAAATTGAGTGTTATTTTTTTTTATTTGTCGCAAAAAGTCAATTACTGCGAATATTCAATAGAGAGGAATTCTTATAGGTTAACCAATCCTAATAATTCACCCACAAACCGACGTGAAGCTTAGCCGTCCACGAATAACATGGAGTCTCTTAAGATGAACAGTAGATCATATACATATGACCGAGATAGACTGGTCATACAAGAAGAATCACATTCACATGTGACCCTAGCATATGACTATAAATAGGAGCTATTTGTAAAGGAGTTGTATAGCTAATTGTAACTTAATTGATTGAAACTGAACTGAAACGAACTGTGTCTTGGATAATTTACTTCAATAGATTATGAGCTGCTTTTCGACCTTAATTGTACATGAACTGTGTAAGCTAAATGGAGTAGCTAACTATAAAGTCTGGTCTACTATGGTTGTGACCAGACTGAAAACTGTGGATTGTTATTTGGATATGTATCTTAACAACCAATTCCTTGAAATTCCTGGAGTGCTTGACTTAAATGAGCTTAAGCAACGCTTAATTCAAACTAAATATGAGACTCTTGTGGATAACTTATTGATTGCCTTTCTTACTAATGAGTATTATGCGAACTATTGTGCTAAGAAAGGTCTAACTGGTCTTGCTGTATGGAATGTGTTGAAGTAAATTATCCAAGACACAGTTCATTTTTCAGTTTCAGTTTTTAATCAGTTCAGTTTTAATCAGTTAAGGTACAATTATAATATATATAA